>JAUZNJ010040175.1:0-10459 GCA_034780135.1 Jordanella pulchra | reverse complement strand
TTTCTTGATTCATTACAAAACCTAGAAGCACTTGAGAGCAGCGTTCAAGACGCCATCTTTTTCTGCAGGACTCTGATGCTGTGAAGCTTTGGATGATCCCTTTGGACGTGGCGGCTTACCTCCAGCAGCTCTGAGACGACGGGCAGCCCCTCTGGATCACAGATGTCGATGGAGTCGTCCCTGTAGGTCTTCTTCTTGTAGCGGATGTTCCCCAGGTGCAGGATGGCAGACAGCAGGGAGAAAATCCTGACAAAGAAAAAGCTTTCTGTTATCATTTCACGTGCAGATGCTTCCCAGCCTCCCCTCTGCTGAGGTAACAGTCAGGGTCATAAATACTGAAGCAGCTCAGAGGAGGGTCACAGGTTGATGGAATATCCCAACAGCTTCGCTTCACCTCCGTCTGGGATGTCTTACTGTTTGCGTGTGGCGGGTAGGAACCCCACCATCTCCATGGCCAGCTGTAGACGCTCAAAGTCGTGCTTCAGGTCCTCCCCCTCCACAGTGAAACAGTCCTGCTGGAGTCGGAAGCAGACATGAGAGACAGAAATCAGAGCAGGAAGTTTTAGAAAATCCACCCGAATCCACGTGGATCCATAGCCTGACAGGAAGCGGCTGAGGCAGCAAACGCATCATTTCCATAGTTTATTTCTGCTGAGCCGCAGCTGCAGCGGGGGGGGGGGAAACCCTGCATGCTGAACACGAGCGCATTCCTGGGCGATCATGAGACTCGGGTATCATTCAGCCTTTGTCCCTGAGGTGGAGATGAAGCAGCTCTGCCATCACTCAGATCCCAGCTAATGTCCAGGGATCCAGGAAGTCCCTGCTGCACGTCCCCCCCCCCCCAAAAACCACAGGCAGCGGAGGCCCTGGAGGACAGAAGAACCTCCAACCCACGCTCCTCTGGCCGACACCTTCTCCGATGGCAGCAAAGCGCCGCCGTGGCGTCTGGTACGACGGCAGGACTCGCACAAGACCAGTTTTATAGCTGCCGGTTATTTTCAAGCCCCCAAAAAACTGATATGATGACGAGAAAATACAGAGATCAGCTCTGGCAGCCTGGAGGGAAACCAAGACTGTTGAGCTGCAGTACCCAGAGTGCAACACTTCTCACGCTGCTTATTAACAGGCTGATCAGATTCACGTCTGCTGGGCAATAAGTATTCACACCCCTGAGCTTCTCTACATACGTCACACCCAGATACAAGGAGGCGGGTTCATCGAACACAAAGAGGAAGGAAACAACCTGCTGTGAATGGAGGAGATTTGGTTCCAGTTCAAAGCAATAAAAACAAAATCAATTAGTGAATTAAACCCGTTTAAAGTTCAAACTAGAAATGAAACTGGAAAGTTTTATTTTAACATTATTAGAAATTCGAAAATCAAAAGTTTCAGTTTACAATAAAAATGGAACAAAATCCTCTCAGAAAGGCCTAGTCAAAGTCCAGAGGTATGAAGTAAATGTATGTTGAACAGGAATGGAGCAGCCTTCCCTCCAGAGACGTATATGTTGTCCCCCCCCCAGCAGAGCAGGATTCATCTCTACCCAAATATTGGCTCCTTAGTGCTCCGGCCTCCGTTCAGCTCAATCAGAGGTTGTGTTAAATAAACGCGCCCCTACATGACGCCTGCACGCCGCTGGGCGAACATTACGCCACATAGCCGTGTTTTCAGTCAGCTGTAGTTTAATGGAGCAGGCTGGAGCTGCAGGCACAGCTAAAGCACCGCGGAGCCGTTCAGAGGTCGACTGCAAGGAGTTTGTTTGGGGGTAAATAAAGTAAATTATAATTTAAAACAACAATGGCCGTAAAAAAAAAGAAGATTCAGAGGAAAGAAATGCTTCCCCATAAATCCTCCAACCAGTGAAACCGGTCGTCTCTCGTCGCGCTAATAAACCGCTGAAGTTCCTCCTTCCAGCTCGGCTGCAGATGAATCCCCAGGAGCGATTGAGAAACAAACCTGTTTGCTGCAGGAAATGTTCTGACACTCCAACGACTGCAGCTCCTCTCATCACACTGTCAGATACTGGAGTTCAGTCTTTGGGGAACGCGTAAAGCAGCGCCGCTAAGCCAAGAAGGAGCGGCGGTGAAGGTGGGAGTCATATTTGTCGGAGCGATTCTCACGTCTCGCCTGTTTGCTCACCGGCACAGTTGGAGGAACATAATCTCCCATTAGGAGACACTGAATCCTTGAAGACACACAACAAATCCCACTGACCAAACATGACACGCCTCATGTTCAGGCCCGCTGGACACACACAGAACGGAGCGAGACCACACACTTTGTAGGGAAGTTTCTGTAGATCAGCCTCGTCTCCTGATCAGCAGCCAATTTAAACTTTACCTCCGACCTATAAATCCAATGGATACTCTAGAGAGCGAAGCGAAGCACTGTGGAAGCTTCCCTAGAAAGACGGCAGCTTCATCAACCGCCGGTGATCACACAAAAGCTTTGTTTGAACGGATTCCTTCTCATTTAGGAACCGTAGAGATGCACCGAAAATCAGAAAACAGTCCCGGGACAACAAACGCTACCAGGTTACACTAAAAACAACAACACTCTTCGGTGAGGAAGCCGCTACTGAGGGACGCAGACTCCCAGATTAGCAGCGTCGTGCTTAGAATGAAGCTCCAAACTAAACCACTTTCTAAAGCAAGTCTGGGTTGATTTAGAGAGCAGGACTTCAGCAGATAACAGGAAGGCACAGCTACCCGTCCTCCACGTCTGTGGGGGGGGGGACATCCAGATTCAAAGTATGTTAGCTGGAAACCTGAGCCAAGGATCTGCGTTATCTAATGGCAGAGGTTGGTAGTTATTAGTTACATTACTGTACTCGAGTATTTCCACTAATCCTTGAGTAACATTTCTGGTTACTTTACTCATCATGAGTAGAAGAAGTTTGGTTTATGCTTCAGTCAAACTATTCATGTTTTAATATGATTTTCCTTCTGCTGATCCTGCTGTTAGTTGGAGGAAAACACAAGAATTAATATTAATATTATAAACCAGATGCTAATATAACTACTGGACTCTGAAATCCCAGACTGAAGATGTGAAGGGATGAACATTTCCACTACACTTCACTGGTGTCCACTGACGCTCGTTGAGATCCGACCGAGTCTTTGGGATTTTTCAAAAACTTCTTTAAAAATGTCACTTTAGGCTTAAAGGACTTTTGATATTTATTGGCTGAGTTTCTAATCATAGAATGGTGTTAGAAAAAACGTCAGACAGTTTTCTGATTTTATAATGAGTGACAATAATAATAATATTTATTATATAATTAATATCCTGCAGGTAACAATAACAAGGAAAACAATCATCTTTTTTGCTAATTTATAACCTTCCGACATCTGGGAATATCCAGGTTTTTATCAGTAAATCTGTGAAGAAATGTCGACATTTTTGGTCAAATTTTCTAATGTATGACTTTATTCTTATAATTAATTATTATAAAAAGCTAGAAGCAAATAATCCTGTTATTGCTTCTTCTCATATTAAAGTCCATGGAAGTTGGTCAACAACGTACTGGAAACCAGGAGCCGGTGCATCTCTAACCAACGAGGCATCCTTTCAAACAGGGGGGGGGCAGCCAGGAGACACCAAGACCAGAACCGGCACCCAACACAGCCATGAAACACAGACAAACAAAGCGGCATCATACTGACCAGCTCAGTCTCTGAGCAACTGTTCCAGTGGAGTTTGTGAGGCCTCTTAGTCGTCTGGAAACACGGCAGGGCGAGTTCACAGAAAAGGAAAACGGCACGGTTACAGGAGGCCACATTAGATGCAGAAACTGGACTTTCAGTCTGCAGACTCTGAACATTCATAATCAACCACTTATGATGTCATCTGTCAGCTTCTAGTTTCCCTGGTTCTACATTTTTCAACTCTCTTAGCAGAATTAGAACAGAACAGCTCTAACCCACATTAATCTAGATTTTGTTTGGTTTTTCTAAAGGCCTGATCTTTATGGATCCCAAATTAAAGAACCTCATTTGCTGGTTAAAAAAAACCCTTGCATGTGCATCAGGTTAGCATGTTGCTAATGTTGCAGATGTTCTATGAAGACAACCTACAGTGGATGAAACGTGCAGAAGTGGTTTAAAATGAGGAAACTGAATGATACAGGATTTAGGATTCATGCAAATCCCAATTATAAAAACTAAAGTTAAATATTCCTCGTAAACCCTGGAATAATGGATCCAACTTCAACTCCTGACGCAGCTGATTTGACCTCCAGCAGCTCCTCACTCCACCCACTTCACCCAAGATATCAACGTAGATCTAGGAACATTAGAATCACTCTGTGGGCTTCAAGTATTTACATCTAAATATCCTCCTTCCACTGGTTAGTAGATCAGCTTTGCCCACACTATCAGGTTTGAACATGTTCTTCTCCTTTAGAGGATCAGCTTCAGCTGTTTTTACTGATTTTATTCCTTTTTTAGGAACACAGTCTAAAAAAACAGCTTTAAAAAGACATAAACTGGATTATTTTCAGCTACTGACAAGCAGGTAAGAAAGCAGGACGCCTCTGCGCTTTTGCAAACATCGATCAAAGCCCGTTTCAGGGCAGAGCAATCGGACTCCGGCTCCAATGCTGAAACCTTTTAGAGAAACTTCTCAAAAAATGTTTTGGGGTAATTCCTGAAGTGTTTCCTAAAGTTCAACCACTGTTTGCAGTTGGCCATTTTTTCAGTGTTTATTTTTCAAATTTGATATTGTTGAAGTTCTTCAGGCATTTTTTAGGAGATATGGGTTTATAAATTGCTTTCTTTTAAAATCACTGTTTTACAGATTTGACCCGCTGCACCTCCTGGTGGTCTTTGTAATGACCAATAGAAATTCTGTTGCTACAGGAAGCGTAGAGGGTGAAAACCCACACGCCCCAAATTATTTGAAAAAAAAAAATAAATAAATAAATAAATAGCAGGAAAAAAAAAAGGATCAAATAAAATAAAACAAAAAAATTGCAAACTGTTACAATATTGGTTGAACTTTTGAAGACACTTTATAAATGACTCTCAAACCCTTAATGTTTTAATAAGGTTCAATCTTTTCTTCATCTTTCCTTTAGTAAAACATGTTCATGGTTTTATAATATTGGACCAGATTTCTCCCCATAACTTTAGCGACCCAGAACCAGAACCTCTGCAGGTTCTGTTCTTTCATAAAGATCTAAAAATAATTAACATTAAGATGTTTTGTATTCATCTGAAAGTGAAACAGCAACATTTTTTCTTTATTTGTGGCTCTAAAAGATAAACAAAAAGTTTTTATTTATATCAGTGATTTTGAATCAGCCACAAAAAATGTCTGATCTTCAACTTTTCAAAGCAGTAAATAAAATCAGTGACTTTCAGAACTTGTTTATTTCTCCTTTGGTGAAATTCACCATAAGACACCAATAAATGGCAGATTTTAGCACAGAAAGCATGTATGGTTGGATTAACGAGCTCCAGCCGCGGCGCCTGGCAGGATTACAACTAGATTATTGATAACTGACTGATCCAGCAGTGAGCGTCACAGAGCGCCGCCTCCCTGCATTACTCCCCCGGTGAACCATGTGACTACAAACGGCGGCAGCAAATCTGCAGCAAACTGCCTTCACAGGTTCACAGTTGCCATGGAAACAGGGCCGGGGGGAGGCATACCAAGGATGGGGGGGTGTTGTTGTTGGAATTAAAATGAGGCTCGAGGAGGAAACCAAGAGATGTTTGTGATGAAACAGATGAACATGAACAAAGCGCGCGGGGGGGGGGGGGACGTATGTAGGATGAGGAGACCTGCTGCTCCTCAGGAATCATCTGCACTCATGTTTGGTCTCTCTGGTTGATGCTCACCTGGTTCAGGTAGTGGTATTCCTCGGGTTTGAGCAGGTGGAAAGCCTTCCTCTCCTCTTCACTGGCTCCAGCCAGCAGGTAGTAAAACACGTGATAGTTCCTGCAGGCAGTTAGAGCATCACATCGTATCACTGGTGGTTCAAATGATTAACAAAGATTTCGTGTTGAATAATTAGCAGTTAGATTTAAAGCAGTGGCAGAAAATCCTCTGTTCTTCTCAACGTGTCCTTGAAGATCATAATTTTGATCTTTGCAGCCTTCAAGCTAACGTCAAACAAGGCGGAGAGCAGAGTGAGCAGGTAGGAGCTAATGGAAAGGTTGGATTCGGTGCAACAAGATGTAATTCTGCTGCAGACGAGCTTCACGTCTCCAGGAAGTCCTACGTTTCATCTTTACCCAAGTCTCTTAAAATAAACAGTTTGGTTCTGATGTATTTAGTAACAACATGTCCTCCCATGAGAGCAGCAGGACTTTGTCCATCAAGGAAAGTGTATAAATACATCACTACTGCTCTATGGACAGTTCAAATGTTTCCAAGCGAGTGCGTGTGAGTAAACAGTATCTTAACTCCTCTTGTTTAATGGTCGCTACCCTCAGAAGTTGGAGCTAAACTTGCTTTTTCTTATCAACTGATAATCTACTAATAACTAATCTAACATATGTGAGAAAAGACGAGCGACTTTTTCCCTTCAAGTAGCAACTATTAGATGTGATGTAGCGGACGTATCCGACCCACTCAAAGAGCCGACCAACAATTTGCTGGGATTGACTGAACCATGAGTTCTGCTGCAGAACAAAACGCGGTGAAGGACAAGCTCAGCATGGAGCCTCCATCGCCTGCTGCTACCGTGTCATTAATTCCCTCTGCAGCCAGTCTATCAATAAATTCAACAATCTTCCACAGGGTTGCAGCTGCAGGCGGACTCTCCATCTCCAAACACGATCATGTTCTTGGAGCTTCGCTCTCCCACTTTTCCTGCTAAGTATTTCTTCTATCTGCACACTGGGGTCACTCAGAGGAAACCCGTCAGGTTTAAAGAGATTTACGACAGTTTGCAGTTTATCAACACAAGGTTTCCTCTCCTTCATCCCTCTGTTACTGGCCTGAGGAGTCTGGGAGGTCCCGTCTCTGGTTTCTGCCCTACCAATATGGCTGCTCGGGCCGTCATCAGGGAGAAACTGAAACTCCGACTCAGTCTGTGTCGGAGGGATTTGTTGGCGGGTGGTAAGACATGAACGTGAGGCTCGGTTTCCTTTGAACTCCTGGACAGCTGAGAGGAACGGGCGCCACAGAGGTCATGTCAGGGTGTGTCTGCGCTCACAGCGTAGGAGGCCAGTAATTTACCCAGAAACAAGTGGCTGTTTCACAGTGATTAACGTAAATAGAAAAAACCTTACAGGAAACACAGAATGTTGAAACCTAAACATTTGGCAAAAAATGATTTGTTTTCTGCTCTAAATCTGTCCGATTGACTAGCAGCTGCTTCCATGACGTAAAAATGCACAAGATAAAATTCAATAATCCCAAAAGTCGTCAGAAAATGAGTCCAGCGGTTTAATTACAGCAGCTTTAGTCAACAACAGGAGGGGGGGGGGGGTGATGAGGATGGTCTCACCTCTCATTGTGCTCCTGGTACACCAGCCGGGATTTCTCCAACAGATACTTCTCCACATACGCACTGAAAAGAAGATTAAAGAGGATTAAAGAATGGATGGACAGTGGACTCAGACACCATGAGGGTCTCCAACTAGTACCGATACATTAACTAGTTATAAGATAAAGTTTCAAACGTATTTAAGCCCCACAATGTTCAACAGAAGATGTTAACTGTGTTGTAACCATGATCGTAATTTGTGGACTCTGAGGACAAAGGTCCATGTTTCATCTGAAGCATTTTCTCTGGGGTAGAAGGTGCAGATTCCCTCTGTGCTGCTGTGAACCCCCCAGACCACCAAAGTCCACAGGACTCCTTCCACAGAGGTGTGCATTAGCCGCCCACCGCGGGAAGGCACAAAAAGACCAGCATACAGAGTAATGTTCTCTTTCTGTGAAACTACCCTGGGAGACTCACATTGGCACAGGCACCAACCCACATGGAAAGTCAGGCGGGAGACCCAGATGTCCTGAAGGAGGCTAAGTCATGATGGTTGACATTTCAGAACTGAACCGCTGCAAAACAGACAGTTTGCAACATTCCTCTTTGAGTTTCAGGAACCCTAGATGCTCGGAGAGATGAACAGAGTGGAGGAGGAGAGCTTCCCTTGGTGTGTGACCAGGAGACAGGGGAACCTCCCTCTGCTGTGAGCCTGCCATGCTAAAATACAAACTGCTGGAGAACTTGGACAAAGGTACAAGGTCTGGCACAACGTCAGGGAGAGTTTCTAGCTAATAACAAAATGGCTTTGATGATTCTGATCATTTCTTGTGTTTATTATCGAGTTAAGACAAAGCTAACCAGATGGATCACATGGTACGACATGCTACAGTTATATGTTCTGAGCTAATATGGAGTTAGAACAAGATTTATTTCAATAAGGGTTTAAACACTGATGTAACGTCAAAAATCTATGTCTTCTGCCATTTGCTCGTTACATTTTGATTACCAAATTATGAACCAAAGTCATTTAAAGGAATCCTCCTTTCTGCTAACTCATTCAAAGATTGAAAATCAATAAACTAAAGGTTATTGATGTCTGATCAAGCAAAGTGTTCAATAAAACATCATTTGGTCGAATGATGTTTTATTCACCTCATTGGCATTTAATTGGTTTGAACATTTGATCAAACAAATTCACACTTTCAGTTATTCTTCTAACCAGTAGCACTGAAAGGTATCAATGTAAAGTAGTGAAAGGAAAGAGAAAAATTTCTACATGAGAAAATCAAAAAAGTCCAACATACATATAGTCTTTGTTTGCTTTGCGCTGAGACGAGTTTAGATTAAACGTTCAGTTTTGAAAAAAGCTTTAAGGAGTTCTGGATTAAAATGTGTTTTAATGTATGATTCTAATATTATTAAATATGTTTCCTTTAGTAGCTTCAATTTGAAATCCTCCTAATGACATTAAAACAGCTCGTCAGTCTGTTGGTAATTAATTCACGTCAAATGTTTTATAAACTAAAGGAAGTTACACAATAAATGACATTCCCAATGATAATCGGATTTATATAAAGTCCTACAGGGTAAATATTCTGGAAGATCATATTTTACTGCAGGTAAAGCTCAGAGTATTTAGGATTATTTTCTTACCAGCTGTGCATCTATTTCAAATTATTGTCCATTATTTTGCCAAATACCTTTAAATTAATTCTGACAAATCTTTGCCAAGCCCCTGTAGTTTGTGAAAGGAGGTAAAAAGTCTGTTCTACTCTGTTACATCTGCTGACTGTAGATAGCTTAGAAATGGGGTGGGGGGGACAACAGCTAGAGAGAGAGAACGGCAGACAGCTCCTGTGTTCTGGTGTCTCCAGCTCCTCCATGTTTGCTGTGTTCCTGACATGGAAATCAAGGCAGGGTTGTTCTTTATTGCTTGCGATACCTGAGCTACCTGAGCTGTGAATATCTGCAGCTCCTCCAGAGTAAGCATGGGCCTCTAGGTTACATGTGTACCTATGAGCCATTGGTCTCGTCACCTGATAAAAGCCTTCTTACCCCCTGACGGTGCCACTCTCCTGATAGTTGACCTGGATGAACTTCCCAAAGCGGCTGGAGTTGTTGTTGTGAGCCGTCTTGGCGTTACCAAAAGCCTGCAGAGAAATAAAAGAGGGACATCATGATAGCAGGCAGAGAACAGCTTCTTCCATCATGTCTTCAACAGATAGAAACAAAAACAGCTCCTTAATCTCCAATTCAGACATTTCAGTCCTCACAGTCAGAAATATTGCATGTTTAGGTGGGAGGGAAAGGCTACCAATCACTGCTCTCCATCAGAGGTCGGGGGGGCGCAGGAAGGGGCCCGCGCTCACACACACACACACACACACAGGTCAGGCTCACACTCAGACACGCCAACCGTGAGCTAAGCTGCCAAATTCCTGTGAAGGCAAACGGAGCGCGGCTGAAAACGCCTTTACTGCAGCAACAGAGACGAAGCACTAAACAACTGAGCAGCCGCGGCCCAACAATGAGCCTTGGATGAAACGTGATACATCGCCCTGAACCCAAGGCTGCTCACCACAAACGCCCTGAGACTCAAAACTGAGAAAAACAACAACTGTCGGCAGAAATCTGACCAGCGTGACCACGGAGCCGTCAAATTACAAGACGGATTAGATGGGAAACACCGACTTCAAACACTTTCTAGATCCATCAGGTCATTAAACACCCGTTTTACGCCACAAGCCTGATCTTAGTGACTTTAGTTTTTAAGGATTTGTGAGGTGAAAAAGGACGATCTGCTGAAATCCTCCAGAAACGCCAGCATTAAAAGCCGACCTCATGTCTGCACAGTTTCAGGATGAGGCCAAAAACACAGAGAGAGTCATGAAGAACAATCCGGAACCAGACTCCAGGATCCTATGAGAACCGGGACCCTGAGAGAACCGGAATCCTGAGAGAACCGGGGTCCTGAGAGAACCGGGACCCTGAGGGAACCGGGGTCCTGAGAGAACCGGG
>JAUZNJ010040174.1:0-10459 GCA_034780135.1 Jordanella pulchra | reverse complement strand
CGTCTACAAACGTTTCATTTAAAAAAAAATAAAAACTCACAACTGAAACAGAACTTGAGCAATTGTCAGAACGTTTTAATGTGTGGAAAAGGCCAACATTTTATTCAGGCCTTGTACTTTATTGATGCTCTCAATCATCACAACAAACGCAAACTTTATGAGCAGCACAGATTATATAGATACAACAATGGATGTGGATGGACTCTAAGTCTCTCTCATTAATGTGCAGTTAAAAATATTTGACCCTTACAGATTCTTTTCCCTCTCTTTTTGCCCTTTATGTCACAATAAAACGTGTCATCAAACTAAACTAAACTATCTAACCCACCTGGTTACATTTGGAAATCTGATTGTTTACCCCTTTAATGTAATTACTGGTGGATCCACCACTGTGATAACTGGTCAGAGTCTCTTAATATCAATGTGGAGGAATTTTGGTTCTTTCTCTTTTTTGGAGAATTGCTCTAAATCAGCCAAATTGGGGGAATTTAGGCCATTTCCCAGCATTTCAGTTGAAATCTATAAATCATAACTGGATATTCTTAACTTTGGTAAGCATGTCACTCCTAATCTTTTCCAGTCAGATAAACAGATAAACATAAAGTCAGTGGCTGAGCGAGAAAAATAAGGATGGATGAAAGAGATCCCTTGTTTTTTCCATAAATAAATAAATGAACTTGAGTTAAAAACATCATCAGTGACAGAAAATTTGCAATACAATTACTCTTTTTTTTTCTTTTTCATGCAATCACAAAAAAACTCACTGATAAAGCCCGTCTGGATGCAGTGCAGCGTGTGGACTCACCATGGTACTGCAGACTAACTGTGGCTGCAGCCAGGAAGGCTCCAAGCACTTGGAAGAAGGTGTAAAAAGGAAGCTTCAGCCATGGATGTCTTCGCAAAACACACAAGCTCAGAGTAACTGCAGGATTCAGGTGGGCCCCTTTAGAAAATAGAATTGAAAATGAATGAACCATGAAGTATGAATACTGTGTCGAGTAGATTGTAGTTTTCTACTCAGAAAGCTTCAAAAATATCCCTAAATTAACTGCAATATTCATTTATTTAAGTGAGAACATCATTTTCTATAATCCTTGTACAACTTCAGTGTATTTTCATACAAAGTGATGCTCATATGGTGTGGAAATAAAAGGATGTATGATTTTCAAAAATTTGTTGTTGTTTTTTTCCTTCACAGTGTTTTAATGCTTCACAGAGTCACTACAGTTACAAGATGAAGTCCCTCTTTGCTCGTCTACACCAGAGTCAGAACCTTCTCTCCATTCTTCTTAACTGATTAAAGAGCATCTGTGAACATCCAGTATCAAGTGTTTTTGCAGATTTGATTATATTTTGATCTCGGCATCAATTGGTCCATTTAAAGATATAAACATGTCTTTATCTAAATCAAAGGATTTCCACAGTGAGCTCTTGGGCCATTTCGGGGACGCCAAACGACTCTGAGCTGCCAGGTACTGAAATACAAGAAAGTAACAAATTTTGCCTGCTTGCTTAGGGTGTCAAAGCAGATTTCAATAAGCAGGTATATATATACATATTAAGACTGACATTTTTTACTGAGAAATTGAGAGAAATCTCTTCATCTTTACCTAAACTGATGAGTTCAAAGCTCAGGATATCATTTCAGGGACCCGACTCTGCTTTTTAAACTTCTACACAATTTTCTCTCTGACATTTCTGCTGGCATTCTAGTAATGCCTAAGGGCTAAAATCATATGGGAGATTTTGCTGATTTTTTTATGTGAAAGAAAAATGAGACTACGCTTTAAAATCTCTCCCTATGGCAATAGAGAACTACTAAGCATTGGTCGCATAAAATACCAATAGTTTGTGGTTGTAATGCAGGAATAGACACAGACATTCTGGGGGGGTCAAATCCCCTAAAAGGCCCGGCATCATAAAACTGACTCATAAAATAAACAGTGGGATCTGTTTTACATGCATCTTTTTGGGGGGATAACATAATCATTACATTTCTGATTAGATTTTATCAACAATTTTACTAAAACTGTTAAACTGAATAAATAAATAAATAGCAGGCAAAAACAAACAGAGTAAGGCTATATTTTGCATTGCTCTTTAGAGCCAAATCTTTTTAAATAACTAAAAAAAAATTCAAAACTCATCAAAACTATCCACTGAACTACTGTTATATAAGTGAGGCATCAAATATACTCTATTGGAAGAAGCATATTTAAAAAGCAGGAAGTGACAGATGGAGAGAGTCTAGCCCTTCTGTCTCTATATTCCTAGATTTGCAGAAAAAATGCTGAAATATATTAAAATTCTTGTTTTACAACAGATTTGTCTTTAATATTATTATTACAGGCTGCATCAGTCAGCAGATATTATCAATATATATCTTGCATGTATCAACCTCTTGTCTCTAAAAGTTGAAATAAAGATGATATATTCTGCAATTAACATCATGAACCCTTTTTTTTCCTCTCTTGGGAACCACTGGCCTAAACATAACAGATGTAACCCTCAAGGATAAAAAAAATGTAGAATTAAAAGGAGCTTGGCTGTTTAAGCGAAACACAAAGTCTTACCTGAGACTCCACGGGACACAAAGACCCCAAATGTCACCCCCAAAGCAAAGCCAAGGTTGATTGAAAGATACTGGCCATTTTTTTCCTCAGAGGTGACCACCTGTGCAACGGATCCACATCCGAACAACTGCAAACACACAAAACATGTCTCAGCTGTGCTGCACATACATGAAGGTTTTGTGCAGAAAAGAAACGTGCTTTTACTTTTAAGCAGATGGCTTAAATATTATGATCTGACGCTTGTAAACAGCTACGTTTTTTTATGGAGTTCACTTCTGATTAACCTGCTTTTATGGTCTGTGCTATAAATGTTCATTGCTCTCCCAAGTGAGACAGTAATTAAGGGTAAAAATAAAACACTGTCCAACATGTCTCACCTTTGTCTCCTATGTTCCTTGTTTGTTTTAATAAAAATATGACAAAGTCTTGAAAATATTTATGAAAAACAAAACATTTCTCCTGTAAACACTGACATTACTGGTGGGTTACATCAGTTTTACTCACAATCAGGACGTAAACTCCTAGACATTCAGCCAGGCACTCCCTGACCAAGGGGCTTCTGATACGACACCACCGCAGCAGCTTCTCCATCCTCTGGTCCGCGTGAGATTTTAAAGACAGGAAGTGGTGATCGGGTATGAGCTGCACAGCTCTGCTTCTGTCTCACTGAGCATAGATTGCCCTTTTCTACTGGACTCCAGGGTTGCGTCACACTTTATTGCAAGGCTAAGGTGTTTTTTTTTTTTAAAAAAAACATCCTGAGAGCAGAATCAGAGCAGCAGACATGAACTGCTGGGCCTCCCTGTTCCAAGGTTGCATGGTTTATCAACTTGCTAATATAGTTGATAAAAATTGGCCCTGATTTCTGCCTATATTTCAAAGAGGAAGCATCTCTGCTCTGTTCCAACATCAAAAACATAAACACGTGGAAATGGCTGAACTCTAATGGGACTTTGTTTTGGTAAGAGAAAACTAAGATGAGAACGTTCCAGCTGGATTTGCTGTGAAACAAAGGGTAAAGGTGTGGAAAAGCATTCAGGTTTCTCCTGTAAGCATGGAGGAGGATCCATGATGCTGTGGGCTTGTTTATAGCATCATGACATTCAATAGAGAAAAAGCTGTGCAAAGGAAAAACATGGTCAGATGAAAGGAGAGCTAGATTTAAATTTATTTCTAATAAAACAAAAATATTGACGCTTTTTGTGTTTGCTTAAAAAACTGTTGATGCTGAAAAATGCATCAATACAGAAAGTCGTGACTATAATTTTAACATTGAAAATCTGGATTCAAAGGGAGTCAAAACCTCCTCTGCTCAACCTAATCTTCAAGCCTCCATTTAAAACTAAAAAGGAGCATAAACAATTGAAATAAAATATAAACAATACAACTGATACCTGTAAATCGTTGCAGTTTAAATAATGTTTTGATAAAACTGAATCACATTGTAGTTTTTAACCAGATGAAGAGCTGTCAAAATAAAAAACGACTAATATCAGGTCACTTAACTGAGGCCAACAAACAGGACACAAACTGTGAATATATTAAGTCTTTATTCTTATTTGTTAGTTCAATGCTGCTTTTTTATATGACAATACAAAAATAAACAATTAAACTGGACTGAGGAGTCTTAATATGAGTAAAGATTCATCATCCAACACCCATTTTGATCAGTCCTCAGAAAACCTGTCAGTTCAGTGGAGGTTTACTGCGACCGATGGTTGCAGAAAGTACACTTCTGTTTACTTTTTATTTAAATCCTCCAAAAAATCTGGAGAATAGTGAGCTGTCATCCCGTAGATCAGAGGAGCGGTTCGAGTCACCTGGAAAAACAAGAACAAGGAGATTAAGAAACGATGAAGCTGCTGGGTTTAATTTACTTTAAGAAGCCCAGAGAGGAGCAAAGCTGACCAGGGAGCACTGGTCCTGTCTGCTGGTCTGGTCCATCCAGCCTCCCAGGACCTCCTACGCGGGTCACAGTGGTCTTCTCATTACCATGTCCGTCTCTGACTGTTCGCCTCTCCTCTACAGTCTGACAGAGAAGAGAAACCAGGAAACTTGTTTATACTAATATTCTGATTTTATTCCATAATTTACCTAAACTTTACGCTCATTTTAATGGCTGTTTTAAGCAGGACTTTTTTTCTTTTCACGTTTTGCATAATTAAACTTTGTATGAACGTAAAACAAAGTTAACTTTTATATTTCTAGTCTTTCTTCTGTTACAGGCCCTTTTTTTAACATTAAAAAAAAATTCTATTTAAATCAAAATCTCCCTTCAACAGTCTGGAGTCGTTTACATTAAAGAAATGTACCTGAAATGCTTATTATTGATATTAATTACAGTTTACTCACCCCGTCGGGTTTCACCACCTTTGTAACAATCACTGATTGGAAGAAGGATCGGCTCCTGGGTTCATTTGGGGCCCGAGCGACCGGGGGAGACAGTATTTGATCTATGCCACCTGATGACACGGCAGAATCCAGATCTGAAACCCCCCATAAGGAAAAATAAATAAATCAGTAAAAACAAGCAGATATAATAAAGGTGAAAGACATCCCCTACCTCTGTCTTCTTTAGGCTCAGGGTGTGGGGTTCTCTGTGGCCCTTGTCCCCAGAAATCATCGAACTAGTTGGACACAATAATAAAGTCTTAGATTCAAGTTATATCAGAGTTGAAACAGAAGTAAAATCTGTCATGTGTACCTTAGAAAAAGGGCTCCAGTCTTTAAAAGGCGACTGATGGAAACCTGGCGACTGGAAAGAAGGTCGGTCCTCATTCGAGTTCTCTTGCCGCGACCTTTGGGGGTCACTGTTGGGCGATTTGAGCATAAAGTCTCTCAGAGGGTTCCCACTGCCTCCACTCCTCTCTGACCTGTCCCTAGGAGGAGGCGATGGCGGCAGAATTTTGGGTATATCTGACACATAAAATAGAGATAAACAGACTAGTTTAGTGTTTGAAAGGATTAAGAAAGTGGCCCTGCAGAGGATGGTGAGAGGAGCCAAAAAAACAACGTAAAGATTATTACTATCATTGCCTAGTGCTCTTAGTTCATATTTTTCACACCAACCTGTTAAGGGATTAACAACATTCGGAAAATAGTTTATTGCAATAATATTGTACAACACAAGAGAGAAAAAAGAAGAAATGGAAAACAAATAAAAATATATTTTCAAACTGTTTTCTTTCACTATATTTATTCAGAGCTGAACAATATAGGAAATACCAGCGAACATAAAAACCTTATCAACATAAATTAGCTTTGTTGCTTTTGCCACAGAGGCTCAAGTATGTAAGGAAGGAAAGGAAAGGAAAGGAAAGGAGGATGGCCATAGGGATGGAATACACTGCCCAGGTATAGATGGACTGGAAGAAACCGCAGCAGTGATGGCATCAGCTGCATCTCATACCAAAGTGTCCAAACTCTGGATGTCCCTCCCAGCGGCCCAGCTGGGAGAAGATCTCCTCCATCTCCCTGAGAACGTGTCCAAACACAGCAGGCTCCTGGAACCTTGTCCCATCTGGCCCAAAGCTGAAGCCAAACCTCCAAGCATCATCAAAGGGATCCTGCTGGTCCTTTCTAAATCCATCATAGGAGAATCCATCTTCCTCATCGTCGTCGTCATCATCATCATGAGTCATTGCATCAAAGAAAGGGTCCCTAGAAAACAAAAAGGATCACATTTATGTCAACACAGCTGCTATATCATTTTATTATACTCGTTACTAGGGTCGCTCAATCACTCCTTTACATTTAGAAGGGTCGATTTAACGTATTTATTTGTGATTATTATAGTTCACATCTACTTTAAGTTAAAGTTCAAACTTAGTTTCTCACATCATTAACATTACAAAATAAAGGGACTACTGTATTGTATCATAGTCTACGGAAACTACTTCCATCACTCGGTCAGCTGCTAGATGTGAACCCCTAAAGTTCATATTCTAATAACCTTAACAATTTAAGACTGAACTTAACAAATCAGGATAAATTCGGTTTAATTAATCTGGAAGCTAAATTTAGCAGCAGTTGGACAAAGAACCCCTGTGGTTTTCCTGGTAGAAATCAAACCATTAATCTTGTCCTCGTTCAAAAACTCCAACATAAAACAAACTGACCTTCTCCCTCGAAAATTGCCTCCTGGGACCCCGAAAAACCCGCGGAACAAATCAAAAACACTCATTTACTCACAGCTTAGATAATGGAGCTAATTCATATCTAGAACTATGAACTGCGACTGAAGAGAAACACAGAGCTGTTACAAATGTCAACAGCCGTAAAGCGTTCTGGATGATTCTGCGCGTATGACGCAATATGTCGTAAAGAACGTGTTAAGACTAACCTGTGAAAAAATAAAACTGTGAAACTGAACTATGCAAAATTAAAATACATTTTAAGGAAACAACCGAGCGTAGTTTGAGTTGTGACAAGATGAACTAGCAATCAGGGTCATTTTAATCAATGACTGAATATACCGACCTGAATTATTACGTCGTGCTTGTCCCATTTTAGGTGTCTAATGGCAACGTTTTAAAAGCATAATTTATGGTTTGATGTATGGATAATATAGCCATGTGAATAACCTCTAGAAATGTTATATTTCCAATGGAATCTTAAAAAGGAAACTGCTTAAAACTTGACTAACTTTTGTTAGGCTTCCTTTTATTGAATCACTAACAACCAAAATTATTGTAATAAAAGGTGTTGAACTTCAGTTTAAGACTGATCACTGAAGGTTAACATATGTTATAGAAAGCTGCACTTTAGATCACTGAATCATTTCGAAGACCACATGCAATTAAAGGTTAAACCCATTAAAATTTACCTGTTATATTTCCAGCAGCTCAAAAACAGCCAGGATTAAATTTAGGATTTAAGTTCGGTTTTTTAAAACTAGAGTGTCTCAATAAACAGCAATTATATAGGTCATATTCAACCTAATGTAATGTCCCTCACAGGAAGGAAATGAAGCACACAGTGAAGGAAGGAAAGCGATGCTTCAAAGGAGGGAAACAAAGCAAGTCAGAAGAAAAGGTGTATTCAGGAAGAAATGAAGGAACTAAAATAGTAAGATGAGAATGGGATGAAAGAAGGAAAACAAAGGAAAGGGAGACCAAAGAGAAATAATTAAAAGAACTAAAGGAAGGAAAATGAAACAAAGGTGGAAGAATAAGAATAGGAAGAGCACAAGCAAAAAGGTTGAAAAAGAAATTACATAATGAAGGACTCAAATAAAGGACAGGATAATTTAATGTGGGAAGCCAAGAAAAAGAAAACAATGGGCAAGAAAAGAGGGAAGACAAAGAATTGTTGCAGTTAGTGAATGGGACAGGGAATGGTCTGAAAAGACAAACCTCAGTTCTTTTATTTTAGAACTGAAATAGTTATAATCTTTACCATAGGAAGCAGCAACCATATGATCTTTTAAAATTGATCAACATTGACTGATTTAAAACTTTCAAGCAGCTAGAACAGAAGTTAGATTCACAAGCCACAAAAAACAGTTTATTAAAAGACATTCACATCCAAAATGATGAAAATGTCTTTGTTTATTTACTTAATATTTATATATTTTTACAAAATAAAAAAATGGAACAAAAAAAAGCTAACAAGTCTGTGAGGATTTGAGAAAAAAAAAACCCATTGACAAACAAGGACTACAGTACTTGTGTTTTTCTTTATATATGTACAAGACAATTTTATCTATTTAAATCTTTTGTTTTAAAACGCACAGTACAAAAAGAACAAAAAAATAAACCACTGACAAAAGAAAAACCAAAGCACAACTCTGTCCATCAGTATTCAATGCTGCAGGTTTCCTTAGGGCACCGGGGGGGAGGGCGGTGAAGCGGAGGCTGTAGAAGGTGGGGGCCTGGAAAACTAAATAAAACACTAAGGAAAAAAAAAGAAGCAGAGCAGGTGAGTCTGGAAAAATTATCCAACATCTTTCAAAAAAGGGACCTCACGCAGCGTCTTAACTCATGGGAAAGGTAACTGTACAAGCGTTGGATAATGAAAAACTCCTGTGCTAGGCTAAAAAACAAAGCACAGTACACAAGCACGGCCCCCCCGTGTGTACAAACATGCACGCAGTCACATGACAAACACACCGTCCTCACAGTCCAAGCCAGTGAGCTCACTTATATGTCTTTATATATAATAATATATCTATATTTGGTAAAAAATAAACTTCACAACTCTACCAAATAAGAGAATTGCTTCTTCAAACTTAAAATGACAAAAAGAAGAAGAGAAAAGAAAACATTCAACAGCAATTATTATTTTTGGATATTTTGTGTTTGAAGATTAAGGAGGTGAGTTGAGGGTAAGAAAGAAAACCAGCCTGCCTCCCCCTCCCGACCGCCTTCAGATATTACTTCATTCCTTTCATTCAGCTAAGAAAAAAAATGTGGGGAAGAAAAGGAAGAAAAAAAAATACAGGAAATGTTTTTTTCTTTTAGAAAACAGTTCTATGTTACATGTAAGTTAAAGAAACAAAAATATGGAGAGCAGGGTGGGGTGGGGGGATTACCACAATACAAAATCCCAACACTCAACATTTCACCTCCTCATTTTATAACCATTTTGAGCTTCAACATTTAGCCCCTCCCCCTCCATGCTTCTGTAAAGGTGCTTGTTTTGTGGCACAGCGCCTCTTCTGGCTGCAGTAGAAACTGCAGGGAGCAGCTGAGCCAAGAGACTGAGGGGGGAAAATGTCTGCAGGAGGAACAGGGGGGCTTCACATGTGGATACAGCAGGAGGGACAGCCTAACCCCTTCTCTCAGCTCGCCAATAGTGTGGGAGGAGGAGCTCCGGTCTTTGACATTAGTTCCCCCCCCAGTTGTAGCTGTTATATGCAGACTTGTTTATCTGAGACTTCTGTTGAATGGAGGCGTTCTGGCTACGCTGTCCGGTGCCGCTCTGTCAGGACAACAGAAATACAAACCATCAATGGTTTCATTTGGGTGGTTCACTTGCAGCTTATTCTTTGTTGCATTAACATACTCTGATAAATGTGAAATATTTAGAAAATTTACAAATCATTGAAAAAAGTTGAGTCTTTTAGTGTGTGAACCACAGGATTTGAAACAGATCAGATGGTGAGAATCAGTGAAAATCAGCTTTTAACTCGTCACATATTCTTTAAATGATGAGCAGGATATTTCAACTCCTACATTAAAAGCTGGAAACCAGGTTATGTTCTACACACGTTTAGACATCCATCTTATTGAATTTCATTAAAGACCTGTTGAACTAGAATTTTTATGTTCAGGATGGTCTTTACATTTCATTAATAACTGATAGAAATGCATTTGAAACTGTACAACTTGGGTCAAACATTTTAGGTCTCCTCCACAAGTTTCTCACAATAGTTTTCTGGCATTTTGGTCCGTTCTGCCAAACAAAAGCTGGTTTATCGGGATTTTAGATAATCTTGCACACCTGGTTAAGTCTGAATGTGGACGCTTCACACAACTGAGATTGGGAATTTTTGATGGCTACCCCAAAACATGGACTTTGCCCGTGTTGTTAACATGTCTTAACAGCATTTTTAACCATTTTATAAGTAATTCTGCATAAACTCTTAAGGTCATTTTCCATTTGGGGTAGACGGCAAACAACAAGCTTTAAACTCCTTGCTGATGTTTTAAGTTCTAGATCCAAATTTCAACATACTTTTTATTTTAACATCCACTCCAGTTCCTTTCAGTTTTGGAACAATCAACCTTTCTTTTTCCGAAGTAAACAAACAGTAAAGAAAAAGAAACTTCTTGTTAAAACTGACAGCTGAACATGCCTCCCTGCAAAAAAGCTGATTAGAAAATTATTTTTAGAAGGACCCTTAATTCCTTTGTTCCAAGGTGTGTGTGTGTGTGTGTGTGTGT
>JAUZNJ010040173.1:0-10459 GCA_034780135.1 Jordanella pulchra | reverse complement strand
AGACCGTTCTCGTCAAATATTGACGCGAAGGGGGTACCTGACGCGTCAAGATGTGACGCTGAGGGGACATTGCCCAGACGTCAGTATATGACGAGTCGGGAGTGAGAATGTGTTGAGGTATCTCAATACATGATTTTTGTTCAATCAGCTTTTTAGTGAAGGTTCTCCAAGAGGATGTTCCCAGGAACTGTTTGATTCCAAAAGCAAACAAGTAAAACTCAGGATGTAGTAAGATGACTAAAATTTTGAGTTTATTTGGAGTTAAAAAAAAACAAAAAACAGATTTTTGCTGCAGTTACTGAAAGCAATATAAGTGCTAAAAGGTAGAAGACTCTAAGTAAAGGAGTAAAGAAGGAATATTGTATGAAGAAAGTGGGTCAATATTACAGGCTGCTAATAGAGTCAGCAATTCAGGAAATAATAGAAAGGATGAATATATCACATTTTATAATTTCTTAAGACCGATTTACATGGGATAAGAACTATCTGGGGACCCCTTGTAATAAATTAGCCGCCTACGTATGATTTTCACGGGATAACCACGGCCTGAGATTTTGCTGAAATTTACAGACATCTCCTGGTGCTGGATATGATATGAACCTATCGGGTAACAAGTGTTCGGTGCTACTGCTATGTAACAGAGGACTACAAACAGAAGAAAAGGTTTATTTCAGCACAATACATTGATGTTGCCTCCTCTTTGATCATTTTTTTCTGACGTTTAATACTCAAAAGGATGTCGGTGTTGGTTAATTTTAAGTTTTCTTTTTTATTTTCCTAACTTCTTTTTACATATATTGTTTTAATAATCTTATTGCATATAATGGTGTTTGCGTTTATGCTTTTGTACAGTAGTTTTGTCCTGTTGGTTTTTAAAGTGCTATATTAGGACGGATGTGATCCACATGTAACCAGATGTTCTGATTTGTGCAGGACTGTGTCGCATTTTTCACTTTTTTTCTAATGTCCAACAAAATTGAAACAATGCTCCGCATTTGATGAAGTCAAATATTTAACATTACCTCCCAAAAGGAAAAAAACAAATTCAACAGGTTCTCTTATTAGATGTAAAGAGCAGAGCTGCTGAACTTGCTACAGAGCCAATCTGGCTGTCAATCAAAATGCAAAATACGCTTCATGTCATAACCAACCTATATACTATGTTTTTTAAATATAAAAAAGAAGAGAAAATTGATTTTATTACATATCAATAAATAAGACGACATTTGATTAAAGAAAGTGCAGCCACAAAAAAGTTTGTGGAATGGCTTATAAGAGGGTAAGGCCACAGATATTTTTTTATGAAGTTTGTTGAAGATTTTTTTTACATTTTTTACTGAGGGTAGCACTATGTTAGTAATGCTGTAAAAGTTAGAAGCACAAAACAGGAAAAGCCCAGCAAGTCCTGCACTGTCCCTCATAAGTGTCCTTGTTGTCTCACATCTGTTTGTCTCCCTAGATCCACCATTTGGATTTTAAATTGCTTCTTCTCTTTGGCCTTTTTTTTATTTGCCGTGCATTATGGGTCAATAAGGTTTTGCTGGCCCCAAAAGATTCCCTCAATACTCCAATATCGCCTCCATTCTTTGCCTAAGAAAGTAAAAATTTTCTCAAGAAACAAAAAACACCCCCACCAGGTTCCGTCCAAATCAAAGAGATGCCTATTAGCACTGGCTAGTATTACCACAAGATCTCAGAGTTCAGCAAATTATTGTAGGTAATTTGAGGGAGAATTTTTACTTCACTTATTAATGGCATGGCTGATTTGCACACGGTTAACAACACAGACAATATCTGCAATTATTTGTAATAATATGTGACACCTTGGTAAAAATAACAGTTCTTTAGACTTTGATTTTGAATAGGCTAAGGTCATTATTGGATGGTTAGTGTTTGAGTAAAACATTAATAGATCCTGAAGCTACTAAAGGGTCTCTAATGTATAAGAAGATAATTGGGAAACAGAGCAAGCGACAATGCATTATATCAACCTGTTTTTCATATCTGACTTCAAATTTCCAAGGATCTGACAGTTTATATTTGGGACTAAGAAGAAAAGGGTGGTTGGGGGATGGTTCTTGGGAAAGAGATTACCCTCAGACCTTTTCTTTGAGAGCACCAAAGAATGGGTGAGAAAGGCTCCCTGTGTGTTTGTTAATCCCAGTTAATTTTCCCTGTCAGAAAACAATGAGATATGGACCCCCTTCAGTTCTGCTGAATGTAACTCTTACACTTGTTGAGAATGATCATCATTACTCAGAGGTGGGAATTTTTCTACCCACAAAATAAATCTAGCAAAAATCTAAAGAAGACACCATAAATTATTAGTTAAAGCTTTCAGGAGTTTTATTCGTTGGATCCATTCTCTAATAGCTGGACTAAAACTCTAAAGATTTCATATTCCGAGATTAGCAGATGGTTTCACAGCCTGTGCTGCAATTTAAGAGGCAAATATGCAACACTATCACATGCTGCCAAATCTGACAACCCTTCACGGTTGGACCTTGTTTAATTTATAAAAGATGGGACTACAGAGATGCCGGATGTTATTCATTATTCAGAGCCTTTCATTTGCACTTAACACTGCAGCAATGCTCTGTGTCATCATCTGTGTATGTTTTTCACAGCATGTCACATTCAACATGCATGAGCCCACGACTGCTGGGGGGCCTTGAAAGCTTCAATTACATCCATCGTGGATTACAGCTCAAAGATTGGATCCACATCTTTCCCAAACAGGGTTGGACTCTCAACTTGAATTCTCTCAATTTGAATTCTAAAATTCTACTAACAAAAAACAAACATGTAAACAATATATTCAGCATTTTTAAATTGCCTTCAGGTTTTCTCTTGTCTGCTTTTCTAAGAAAATACTGGGTCGAAGCATCAGCTGTGTAATCACACGTGTAAGTCTTGAAAAGTTGAATCTCTAATTGACAAATAAAGCCAACGAAAGCAACAAGCCTCCTATTAGTCTATTAAATGCAGGCTTCCCTGACGATAAACTGATTTTGTTTTGTTGCAACTGGGTGAACATAATGTAGGTCTATAAATAATTAAAACTATGCAGTTTTAGAGGTTAAGATGGGCTTCTTATAGGGTCAAATACATATAACCCAAAACTTTGGGATACATTCAGATACAGCTTACCTTTATTATTCATTGATTGGTATAATTTTTAAGCGAAGCAATACACTTGTCCCAGTCTGCATTTCACCTCTCCCAAAGCTTCTTAGCTTTAGCTAAACTAGTGCTGAGCATAAGGTTTCTGATTAAATTGCTAGTCTTGCCTCTACTATATCAGATGCAAGTCAACTGAAAGTTATAAATATCTTAATATCCAACCTGATGATAACCTAACATTGAAGTCTGTACTAAAAATAATCTGGAATATATACATTTTTTGTTTATTATTGTGATTCATAAAATTAAACCAAGATAAATCATTTTAAACTTGTAATACTTTTGACTTGTAATTTCTACAAATCCATTTAAAACTAATTAAAATAAAATAATATGATATGATATTTGCAAATGATATGCGTGAGTCACTCTGACAAAGAGCTCTATTTGGTATAATTCACAGCGCATGTTGCCAATAGAAACTATTATTACCAATTGGACTTTGGAAAAACGCTCCAACACATTCAAACTGCATTGGAGACCAATGATGATGTTCCTCTTCCTCTTAATCCTCACCTCCAGTTTTCTATTCCTCACCTCAGGTTTCTGTACAGGCATTGACTGGTATTTGGAGCTGCACATAATCACTTCCAAATATGGCTACAAAGCATGATGCTGCCACCACCATGGCTCACTGTGAGAATGGTGTTTTCATGACAGACGGCTTTGATAATCAGATTCTTTGAAAGCTTTCCTCTATGCAAATCATTGCCTTTGTGGTGAAGCCTAAACAAAATGACCATTTGTTTCTTTTTATAGTCTTTTTTAAAAGACTCCAATTTAAAGTGAGTGATTTTGTGTAAATTTGTTCAGAATAAAATCACATCTAATGTTTACATTAGGTTGTACACTTCTATACAAGGCAAGCCAAAGTTATATAGCACACGTCGTTGGCAAGACAATTCAAATTATGTACAAGAGAAAAAAAAAGTAGAGGTATAGAGGCAACACAAATAGTTATACAGAATAAATGGGACAGATTAAAACAAGTGGATTATATATAGTAAAAAAGATATAGTTAATCACAATATGTTTAAAAAAAACACATAAGGCATTTTTTCTTAGGGTTGCTATTTTCTTTAGCCCTAAAAGATTTCATTTAGCTTTCAGGGTTTTCAGATTATACTTCCCAAATTAAGTGAATAGAGTTCTGAACTAAATTATATTGGTCTATTCTCTACCATCACCAAATAACATAATTCTTTTTAAAGGGCTGTAAAGACTTTTACCTCCAATCTTCACTTTTTAAATAATGTTCAATCTAAGTAATCTTAAACATTAATTCTATTACACTGAAGCAAATTATGTCAGAAATTGTGTATCTAAAGCTATTAATCAGAAGATGTGTGTTAACGCTGAGAAAACCTGCCCTCCAGCACGGCTGCAGCTGTAAGAGGACGCAGGTCTATTGTTCAGACTAACAAGGGCCGCAGAGGTCACTTGCATTTTCACAAGGGCTTTGCCAGAGGGGATGGGGGGTGCGAGTGGCAACATCGTTCTGTTTGGTATGGATCTACGCTAAAGCTTTTTCTATAAATTCCCAGTCTATTATAAAAGGGGGTAGATTAGATTAAGTGAGATTATGCTGAGAGGGGCTTCCTAAAAGGAGCAAAGAATGAACACATTCGGTACTTAGTACACAAGTCAACAGGGGGATTAGGCCAAACGAACGAAGTGAAATCCTACGCTGATATACACTCATTCATCCAGACTGGGCGTTTGAGTGGTCCTAAACCTTCTGCATGAGCAGTTTTTTGTTGTTGTTGTTGTTGTTTTTTAGCAGCAACTGTCTTCCATAACATGCATTGCCATATTTTGGCCATAATGATGGAAATAATCAGCTTTCCCTGCCAGTTCCCTCCTTGCCTTCGATCACCAATGCAACCAAAAATATGCACCGAGTGGTTGCACACTCTAACATGATTAAATGATGTGTGGTCTGGCGTCACTCCCGGCACCTCTCCCATCCCCTCACTGAGCTCTGTATCTCTATCCTGCACGCAAAGAAAGAGTCGCACACAGATTCTCTTTCCCTAAGCTGTGTTTTGAAAATAGATGCTTCATATTAACAGTCAACACTGAGGCTGACAGGTACAGCCTGACCATTCTCTTTCACCCTCCCACCTGGAAAAAAGGAAGAAAAAAATATTGCTGGATATCTGCTTATCCTACATTCCTGCAGCTGCTTGTCACAGAGGTGGAGTGTCGCAAATTATCACTAACACACATATGAGGAATTCAGAGTTGGCATGTAGAGGAGGACTAAAGGGTGTAATGATGAACAGCCGATTCTGAACACTGGAATGAAAATTTAGATCCAATACTGACATTGTGGTACAGCTATGATATAACAATCCAAGAGGTCTTTCAGGAAATAATAGCTGAAACATCTTTAAATGCTATGAATCCTAAATGTTGGCTATTATTATCAAATCTCCTAATCAGGGTGTTAAGATTACGTTCTTTTTTTCAATTTTCACTAAAATCATCATTTACACTTTTTTATAATAAAGTATTAGTGTGAAGTAGAAACTGAAGGATAAACAGTTGTTATGCCTTTTCAAAAAAAGAAATCTGACAAGTGTAGCAAGTATTTTTCTCCTTAAAACTCAATAATTGAAGACACACATTTCGCTGCAATTACAGTTGACGGTCTCATATTGTCGTAGCATATGTGAATGTCCATTTTACCACCGGACTTTGAGCAGAACATTATATTCTATAGATATACTTTAAAGTAATCATTTCAGTTGCATCTGTTACATTTGAGTAAACTGTAGATTTGTCACTTTCTATGATAAATAAAAAGTTTCGATACCTATCCTGTAGTAGTTGTCAATTCTGACAACTCACACTGGAGCAATCTGTAATTAAAGCGCTGATGTTTTTTGAGCACCTGGAGGCCTATCCTCCTGAGCACAATCCAAGTCAAGATGCAAATGAACAAAGTTGTTTTCCTGGGTCTTTGGAGTCTGTTGGGGTTTTTTTAAGGATTTTGTGTAGTTGTGGTTTCTGAAATGTATGAGTCCCGCTACATCCTTAAACATTCATGTCAGTTTTGTAGATAACAGTATGTGGCTTATAACCCTGTTACTGTGTCACTTCCGTTCCATATTGTGTGCAAAGTAATGTTTCTCACAAAAATGAGTTTTTAACCAAACATCTCAGGTTCAGGTTTGTAAACAGGTCACCTACCTATCAGAGGGTGATTTTGAAAACTCAACCAGAGTTTGACAGTTGAAACTTTAAGTCTTGTTTGTTTAAAGAACCAAAATCCATCTCTTAGACCAGTACTGAGTTGGTGATTATATAGCTCTATATGCACTAAGGAAAGGTGTGATTAAGAGCAAAAGATAATATTTCAGTAGACCATTAAAAATATGTCCCCCTCACTTGTGATGTGGTTGTGGCAGTTAAAAATGAAACACAATCAGCTCGTTGCAAAGCACTACCTATTTACAAGGGATCGCAAGCTGGATGAACTCACCACAAAGCTTAAACACTGGAGAGTCTAGAAAGACTTATTGCAAAACAGAAGAACAGTCTAAAAGTCATCCAGACTGAACAAGAAGGGTACATTAAAGCAATTCCATCCATCTTCTTCCGCTTATTCCATCAGGGTCACGGTGGCCTATCTCCAGCAGACTATGGGCGAAAGGTGGGGTAAACCCTAGACGGGTTGCCAGTCTGTAGCAGGGCAACAAATAGACACACAAAGACGAGCAACCATGCAAACACACAACCAAGAACAATTTAGAGAGGCTGATCAACCTAAGAGTTGTGTTTTTGGTCTGTGGGAGGAAGCCAGAGTACCCAGAGAAAGCCCACGTATGCACGAGGTTTCTGCAAACTCCATGCAGAAAGACCTTGAGCTGGGAATCGATCCCGGAACCTTCTTGCTACAAGGCAACAGTGCTACCCACTGTTGCACCATGCAGCCCTACTTCATTCCAGGTATTTATTTTCTTAAGCAAAGACAACATAGTATAGAACCTTGAGTAAAACCTTCATAAACCTCCTACAGCCTTTGACCGCCATGGATGAGCAATCAGATCACCTCTCTCCCTGCTATAGAGCACCTTCTGAGAGCTCTCGATGTGCAGGAGAGCCTGATCAATAACGTCATGATATGATGCAACAAACTCACAGCCACGTATACCAGCTACTTAGGCAAACACTGTTCATAGGAAGAGGGTCTTTTTTACTACAAACCTTTAGGAAAGGTTCTAATTCTTTGCTATTAGATTGCAAATCAAACAGCTCCGATCAGATTTAACCAAACAGAAACTATCCTTAAACCGTGTTGTGACAACTTCCACACAAAAAGGGCATCAAATAGTTAATATGTTGAGCTGATAGTTCACACAAATTAGAGCTCTGGGTTTCCTTGCAGGCTGGCCAGTAGTGCTTGTGGAGGTAATGAGGCCTCTTGTGTGTCCTCTCTGATCTGAGAGCTGAATCATTTCCCATGTGGTGCAGCCATTTGCAGCTTCCGCCTTCACTCGCAATCCGGCAGGTGGGGTGGAGAGTCGGGAAACCTTCATCCTGTGCTTCCAATGTGTTGCTGTTGTCAATCAAAAGCCTCTATCCCAACCAAATGAAAGGGGAATACTTTTAAGTAATGTTTTCTTCAACATATTAGATTTGAATCCAAATTTAATACGAACTTGAATATTTTTATTTAGTTTGAAAGTTTTTCTTTAATCTGTCTAATCTGTGTTTCTACTACTGCTTCTTTGTCTGACACTGCTTATGTGCTGATGCTTTTCACTGGTCAGTGGGATACTGGGAGTTAATAAATGGTCTACTTCAGCAGCCCCAGACACACGTGCTGGGTTGCAGATCTCCGTTTCAATGTGTCTTTTGTCTGAGGGCTGGTGTTTCAACATCCTCGACTTGAATAGAAGAAGGTCAGCCTGGTGGGGTCTGCCTGGGGGCCCCTTTGGGATGGGGGTTACTTGGTAGGAGGGGTCGGGACACACGGGGGGAAAAAAAAAAACCTTCCTCCCTTTAAATTTTCTAAAAACCAGTTGGAAGTTTTAAGTTCCCTCAACTTTTTATCTCGTCATTGCCATCAAGTGTTTATTAACAGACTGAGAAGAGGGGATTAAACCACCAGGTAGGTGCATAAGCAACTTCACACTTAAAATAAAAACTGTAATCAGTTTATGACAGAAATCTAAACAACCAACATATCTTGTACTCCTGTTGATGTTTTAGATAACTTCTTCAAAGCTGTACAGATTAAACTGGGAATGCTACAGTATCAGAAGCATATCAGACCAGGGTTATTTGTCAAATTGCATGTTCTAAATTACACTGTGAAATTCTCCTGGAAATGAAAATGTTATGTTTTGCATTAAAAGCTCATTAAACTGCTATGGATTTTTCTCTAGGAAGCTAAAGCCATTTGGTATCTCTGTTGAGATGTATGTGTTAAACTGGTCGTTTTATCAAATTTTGATAACTGGTTTACAGCGAATAAAAGGGTCAATGTTTTTTAAACACATAAACAGTCATGAAACTAGCAGTCTTTCAGCAGATACATATTGTATATTTTGCAAAGAGGGTAAGGCACCAAATTACATTAAAAACAGATATGCAGTTCATAGGATATTAATGGAAAATCGAGTGGAAGAAAGAAGTAGTGGAGTAAAAGGCACACCAGAGACAAGGAAGGATTAGCAACAAAAAGGTTTCTGCTTAATCAGCTAGCTCGTCACCAAATCCAAGTTCCTAGATGTCCACTTTGAAGTTTCCACAGTCGGTGATCGTGTCTGAAGATCTTGGGTGTTTTATCAAATCGGGGCAATCGTCTACCAGGAACTATTAAAACACCTCTTGCTTCCCTAGGCTGACATGGACATGCTAATTTCATTTTCCAGCAAGACTAAGCACCTGTGCAAACTGCCAACAATAATAATAATACCTGTATAAATGGTCATAAACTCACTGGGTCTATCTGACTTGCAAATTCAATTGAACTAAAACCCATAGATGATTGAACAGTTTCAAGAGAATTATTAAAGACACCAGAGCCAACAATACAAATAAAGTCACAAGCCAACCATGTCCATGTAACCATTGATGCGGGAATTCCTGTATTTATGTATCCATGTATTTGTTTTAGCTGGCTACGATTTCTATATCGAAGGTATTTTTTAATATTGTATTCCACTATTTCTGTGTGCTTTTACTCTTTCAGTCCACAAAAAATCTATTAATATGCTTAAAATTAATAAAAAAGTATGTGAACAGGCACAATCTTAAGCAATTACTTTTTGTGGCACACCCTCCTTTTGGAGAGTGTCCCTGCAGAACTGTCAAGTCAGCAGTTTTCTCTGAGATTGTATAGGCCATAACATGACTAAAACAGCCAACTTTATTATTAAAAATCCCTGTTTTTAATGGTGTGATTGCACATTTACATTTTTTCGGGAAACAGAATTTAGAGTTTCTATCCATTTCTAATCAACACTTTCAAATTTGGCTTAAAAAATTATTAAAGCATTTTTCAAGAATGAACAATTCAGTAAAAAAAGAAAAAAAAAAGAAATCAGACAACCAACCCTCATACACTCCCACATTCCAAGAGAATGACCTTTTTTAACAGCATAATAACAAGCAACAGGAAGAAGTCTCCAGTAGATCTTAGCAAAAGAAGAAGAGAAACCCAAAGTATGGTCTGTCTGCCTGCCTGCTAGCAGCCCCCATAAGTGGGACTTTTTAGAACAGGAGTCAAGTGTAGGCTGCACGACAAAAACACACAACCGCTCCCTTTCTGTCACTGACAATAGGTTAGGAAGTGGAGCAGGGAGCACTGTCTATTTTTTGGGCTTCCTGGACGGATGTACAGTGAATATAAAAGTCTACACACCTCTGGGTAAAATAAACAGAAACGTTGTAAAAAGTGGCAACATAAGTCTAATTGATTGGGACACTTTTTATAACATTTTGACTTTTTTTCGGTGGAAGAATCTTTGTCTTCAGCTTTCTGAGCAGACCTTGACAGTTTAGTCAAAACTTGCTGGTGTTTGGAATTGGTGCAATTTAGTCCACTTTGATAGGAAACATAGCTTCACCTAAAGAAAGGTAACCACAGACCATGATGTTGCCACCGCCACATTTCCCAGTGGGTGTAGTGTTTGGTTATGTGGTGTGCTGTATTATTTTCTGTGTGAAATACAACTTATTGTGGGCAAAAGTTGAAGCTTGGTTTCATCACTTCATAACATCTTTGCCACAGGACTTGGAGAGTTCAAATCAGCTATATATA
>JAUZNJ010040171.1:0-10459 GCA_034780135.1 Jordanella pulchra | reverse complement strand
ATGGATGGATGGATGATGGATGGTTTGATGATGGATGATGGATGATGGATGGATGATGGATGGATGATGGATGGATGAATGGATGGATGATGGATGATGGATGATGGATGGATGATGGATGGATGATGGATGGATGAATGGATGGATGATGGATGATGGGCGCGGTTGTTTACCACTGACCAATGATTCGTGTTTGATATTGTTTTCAGGTGGATATTTAACTTTATTTCAGGCGTTTGTTGTAAATATACATAAAATTTCCTCAATGTTTCCACGTTTCTTTTCCTTAAACACAATAAAAGAATATTTATAACAATAGATAACCTGCGGGAACCTAAATGGTATTTTGAAAGGAGGTTATTTCTTTAAATCATTGATTATTAACTGTCTGGAACATTTCAAGGTGTTGAATAATTTCCTGGATTCTGATGCAAACCATCTGGATAAAGATCAGATCCACTATTGGATCTGATGGTCTTCATTCAGAGACGTGTGCATCATCAGCGTGGATGAGAGTAGAAGCATCAAATAAAGGTGGTGTGAGACTTGAGCCTTGGGGAACCCCACATGTGATCTTCTTCCTCTCGGTAACCTTGCTGAAGCCTTTTACTCCAGGATGAGTTTTACCATCGTTGTCATGAGGTGATCAACTCATAAACACATCCAGATCCACTATAAAAGAGTCCAATATTCGCCCATCCTGTGACCACAGAGCAGCAAAGGATGCGTATAGATCAGCTGATGGATGAAGGTAACCCAGGTTACACCCTTCACCCCTCTGAAGAAGGAAGCGGGATTATTTGGGTTCCCGGGTCAGAAACCATTGTTACAGCCAAAGGAGCTCAGCTCAGGATGACGCCTCAGAGCTTCATGAGGGCCGTTCACCGTTAGGATTCCCTCTGACAGCTCAGAGGAAGGAGAAACCTGGAGTTCCTTGAACATCCCAAGCATGCAGCCAGAAACAGGCTCTCTGCAGCTTTCTGCACCTCTGCAGCATCAAATATGCATCAAATTATATAAGACAGCCTGTTATATAACAGACTCTATCCCCTCCACTCACCCAGCCTGTGTTTTCCTGCTGAGACCTAATGAAGCCATCTTTGCAGGGGCCGCACAGAGAGAGAGGGGAGGAGGAGGAGGAGGGATCCCACAGCATCCCAGGGACAGGGTTCAAAGAGGAGAAGTTCAGATTTCCACATTTCAGTTTCTGTCGAACGCAGAGCGATTATAGAGAGAATCTGAAAGCTGTATGTTAAACCCAAACCCATCACCTTCACTGCTGGACCTGCATTCATTCTAACAGATGAACGAAGAGTCTTCTGGTCATCCAGACGTCACCACAGGACACAGATCAACAACATGTCAGGAAATTCAAAGGGTTTTCTTTTCATGCTCAGGGTCATTCCTGTAATCTGCAAAAATATTCCAGGAATCCTGGTCTGAGTGAGAACAGAGGCCTGAGACTCATCCTGACTTAAACGTCCTCAGCCTGCTGTTTCTCTGGGACACAATCAGTCCTTAGAGTTTGAAAATGCCGAGGTCTTCCTGCCGCCTGCCTCAGCCCAGTGCTGGAATCCACGGCTCGGACATTTCTCTGCACCACAAACCAACCGGGAGCCTTCGGTCCCACTGGGAGAGGGATGGAGATAAATGCCAGGGTTTGGCTTTCCTGAGGAGCATCCAGACAGCTACTGGGAGCGTTAGTGGGTTGGACCCAGTCTGTCCCTGCAGAGACATGCAGCCAGAGACACAGACGTGTCCCCGACGCTGACTGCCAGATTACAGCATCCATAACACCCAGACACAGAAGGAATCTCAGCTTATTTCTGTGACTGAACCTGCCGACTGTTTCATGGATGCGAACTTCTCCTCCTCCCTCAGGCAGGATCAGTCTCCCGGTCCGGATCATTGGGACCGGAGCGGACTTCCTGTCCAGGATCGGATGCGTGCGCCGAGGCGGCGGTCCACCCATCCACTGCAGGCTGCAGCAAGTTGAGTACATATGTTGGATACTTGGTTCTGATCAGTCCAGACAGCCCCTGAAGTTCTGGAAAGGCCCGGTGTTTTTATCTGTGGACCTGAGCGTTTTCTGCAGCCTGTCGCCTTAACATCACTCATCGGATCCCGTTTTCCTGAAACAGGCTCCACTTTGATGCCAAGAATCCCACCTCTTCAGGGAGCATTAACACCTTTACATGTTCCTGAAAGCTGGACTCATTTGCATAGATATTTCTGGCATCCCTCAAGTCAACTTTGTACTTAAAACCCACCGGGAATGATATGGTGGACAGCGTTTACGGATGACATTAAGGTAGTCTAACATGAAAACACACAGAGACAAGTGACAGCTGTTTGATCCTCCTCTGGAGATGAAGTTAGCAGAAGGGTCTCAGATCAGCCGGCTGTCAGCCAGATGCTGTCAGAGACACCCTCAGCGCGCGGAAAACACGTCGCCTCACATGTCGCAGTGACTTCGTATTTCACCACACGCCTCCTCAGATAAAAGACTGAAACTGGAAATCGAGTCAAAGAGCAACTGAAGCAGCGACAACAAGATAATAAACAGGATGGGTTTTATTTTTGTGTGTCAGGATGAAGTGAAAGATGACAGAAAATAGAAACAATAAAACTGGAAAAGACGGGAGCGGATATGAAAGAGGAGCGAGAGGAGAGACGAGGAAGAGAAGAAGACAGGCAGAGAGACGGAGAAGGAAGAGACAGAAAATGGAGGAAGAATCTGTTCAACAGAACTTCTCAGCACAGAAAGCATTTCATCATTAATAGTAAATACCCATAAAATAGGTTTTATCTGAGATGGGTTATTATCATGGATCAGAAATTTCAAATCTCGGTTTATTTCAAGTTATTATTTCTATTGTCACTATTGATCATGTTGTGTATTAAGGTTTAGACTAATTAGAGGAACATTTATGTTTTTTATTGCAAGTAGGAATTATTTAAATAATTATTTCAGATTGTTTTAATTGTTACTGTTGCTAATTTTGTTCCCCGTTCATTTTTTGAATATTTAAAAAAAACTACAAGAAATTTTTTAAATTCTCTAAATACAAGCAATAAAAAATGTAAACATCTGTAAAAAATGTGATTTTTATTGTCTGAAAAATTAGGCCTCAGATAATTATAAGGAAACTCTTGTTCTGACTTTAATCCAAATTTTCCACCGTTACTGGAATTAGTTTTAAAGGAACAAAATATGAATTTAATACAAAACAAACTGCCATCACTTTACAGACCCTTATAAAACCTTCCTATATTTGATCAAAAATAAACTAAATTCAATGTTTATTCAACTTTGCAGACAAATTATGTTCTTTTTCTGTTGAAAACTGGGAAATATTTAAAACGAACTATATAAACAACAAAATAAGAAAGAAAGATTTCAGAAATTTCTCTTCAGAAAGTTTATAGGTCTAGCTAGTTGATGGTTAGCCTGTTAGCTCCATTGTTTTCAATAAAGCAGGAAACCAATGAAATAAAAATGAAAAAAAAGAACATAATTTATGATTGCTGAGAGAAAAATTTCCAAACAGTAACAAAATCTGAGAAGATTTATTTCTGATGGGAAGTATGTGTACATTTTATCCACAGTGGTGTCAGATTAGCATGTCGTACAGCTAGCTAGCAATGTGTTAGCCTGGTTTTTAAACTACTTTACAAAAGTTACAGAATGTAAATGTGTAAAAAACTCCTGTCAGACTGTAATAAATGTGGCATAGCTCGGTTTTAATCAATGTTTCAAACATTTTCATGCTTTTCATTATATCTTAAAAGGTCATGCCATATTTTGGCTTTTAGTTTTTTTTTCCACATCAGTTAATTCTTCTGTGTTTAGTTTCCGACTATATTCTTCTTTTCTGATCTTTGATATTTGTTAGTTGCTTCCTGTTGCTGTTTAGTCGTTTCCTTGAGTCTGTGTTCAGCTTCTTCATCTTAATTAGTCTACCTCCCTCAGTATACCTGCTTTTCTCCTGTATCTGCTGCTCCAAATGTTCCCAAGATGAACTCATGTGTTCTCCACTCCTCTCAGTATTTAAGCTCAATAACCGTGATTGCTCCAGTTTTACTGCTTGTTATTCAGCTCAGTTTTTGGTCATTTTGCAGCATATTATCGGAAATCATTTACAAATGTTTTACGTTTTATCATCTTCAGGGTCAAAATAAATTTTAAGAATGAGAAAATGCACTGGAGGGTGAAAAGAGCAGGAAGAGCAACCTGCAAGGATGAAAAATGGAAGAGAAATGAATCAGGAAATGAGGTTGAGCCTGGATGTTAATAGATGAGAGGAAAGGAGAGCAGAGTAATAAGAGGAAGGACTGAATGCAAAGACATTCAGAGGAAGACAAGCCGTGAAAAGCAGGGAACAAATCGTTCAGAGAAACTGCAAATATTTCAAAGTAGTGCCGGATTTCAATCATCTTCAAAGTTTTGAAGAAATGTTTTATCAGGTTCTCAGGGACATCAGCACCTCAGCCTCCTACAGGAGCTCGCTTCATTAAAGACGGTCCAGAAAAAGACAAACCTGAACTTCCTGCTTCTGTTTGAAGCGTCAGACTGCTTCTGGACCTGGGATTGGGCCGCTGGCTGTCCTCAAGCCCAGCTCTGTGTCGAACCTTTTAGTAGTTGTCGTCTAGCTGAAGAAATGGGTTCTGAATGGAAAAGTATGGAGTTGAATTTTTTTCCCCAACTGGAATAAAAATCCATCCTCAATTCTCAGTTTCAGGGTCTAAATCTTGCTGATGTCCATTAGTTCACGGTTTGCTTCCACATACCATCTGTTGTTCTGCCTGTTTATCAGTCCATCCGTGCATCCATCCTTCTTCTTTTCTATCGCTTCTTCACATATAAAGCCTGACCCAAAAATATCAGGCTTACAGTCACAGAAAACCTTTATTTTAATACTTAGAAATCAGCTTTAAAGGACTAAGAAATCTGGAAAATTTGTGGGAAAATTCAGAAGACAGTTTATATATAGCTTCAGTGAGGAGAGCTGGGCTGCAAAGGGTTGGAAAACTTTTGAGATGTTTCCTTTTTCCTCATGCTAACTGGGCTTCAACTGCCGCCTTGATGGAGCAGCATGAGCTTCCTGTTCACACAGCAGATTTATCCCCAAAGGCTGAAGACTTTACTGCTGGAGCACCCTGAGTGCTAACCACCATTAGCATGTGCTAATCCCAACTGCCTTGACTGACAGGAAACAGGAGCAGCTAGTCCTCAGGATTTAATACTCAGAGAGAGCTAGCGTGGTGCTAATCACTCCTAATGCTCTGCATCTGGAGTTAGCTCCAGAGATGGCTAGCTAATCCGAACGGCTGCAGAAACAAAACTCAATCCCCCGTTTGAACAAATATGTCAAATGCAGAAACTGCATCCTGGGATTAGGATTAGTGGATGAGAACAAAACTGCTGCAGAGGGAAGAGATTTTAGACCAGAAGTTGTTGTTGTTCTCTGTCAACAGATGAAGTCAAGGTTTCAACACGACGAAGGAAGAATATGTGAAAGTGAGAGACATGGTGAAACATGTCTGAACCACTGCGAGACCCCAACTGTTTCCAGCATGAGGACAGGAAATGATGTCAACAGAAATATCTCAGGAGCTCTCATGTTTGAGGGCCTGTGTGCTTCACAGCCGAGCACCTGCTGCTCTCTTCCTTTCTCTCCGTGGGCTTGAAGCCGACCCATCCTCCTCCTCCTCCTCTCTTATCTCCTCCCGCTCCTCCTCCTTCCGTCCCTCACGTTCAGAGCCTGAGAGGAAGGGCGCCGACATGAGCTGCAATCTTTCCATCGCTCCCTGCTTCAGGCAGGAAGCCACCGAGTGACACGGCAGAGGCGAGCCACCTGTTCCTCCCTGACACACGGGGGGGGCTGGCGGAGAGGAAGGCCGTGAGGGGAATAAAAGCGAGGAGGATGAGTACGAGGGAAAGAAGGCAGCAAATTAGGATATGAGAGGAAGAGTCAGAACAGATCTAGAACATGAAGTTAAGGAAGGCAAAGAAAAGGCCCAGAGAGAATCTGAGGAAGAGGAGAGCATCTGACAAAGCTTAGGAGGAAGGAAAGAAGGAGGGTTCATAGAAGCTGGTCAAGAAAAACACGTAGAAAATGAGGAACATGGCAGATAAACAAAGACAACCTGGAAAAATCTGGTTTCTTTTCATAGGTTTCAAATTCCAGACTTTCCAAACTCAGTTATTCTGATCTATACTTTGGACCCATATAAACACAACTTGTTGTTTCGGCTATTTGTGTGTCTGGTTCAGGAACATCAGCCGGTGAACAGGAATGATCAGAAACAGTTTACTGATCAGTGTTTCTGTGTCCTGTTGGTCGGGTCTGGGGAGAGGGCTCTACCTCCCACTCCAGGGACGATCCTCCTACATCTGGAGACGCCCAGGCGGCTCAGTGACTGCAGGGTTCCACACTCATAGTGGGACCAGGGCCAGAGACGCCCTAACCTTCCCCACCCCAGACACTGATCCGCTTCCTCACAGGGAGCACCCAAGCATTTGCCACCCTGGGCGGAAAACCGAAAACAGAACTGGTGTTGTGGTTCTGGTCATAAGATAATAATAATATTAAAGATAATACGTAAATATTCGCATTGTCAGCAAACAGCTTAATCAACAAAGAGTTTTGTGTTTTGAATTAAACTCTAAGAAAGCAAGAGGGGACAGAAAAACGGCTCCAGGAGTCTATAGAGGTGGGGTCCGAATAAAAGATGAAATCCTGCTGATCAAGACAACTTGGACTGCTGTTGTTGAAGAACGAAGATCCAGATCTGATGGCTGCCACAGACAGATGCACACATGCAGTCAAATCAGGCTGGAAGACGTGTGACGCAGCAGCAGAGTAGCGGCTGTGCAGGAAGTGTGCAGGCTGCAGCTGCAGAGCTGCTATTTGCATGAGGAACGATGCGATTGTTCGGCGCCACGGTTCTCTCTGTTCTCTGCTTTCCATCCCATTTGAATGTAGAAACAAAGACCCCAGTGGAGGAAACAGGAACCAAACCAACTGCTGCTGTTTGGGCTCACTTTTCACACTCCTCCTCTTCATCAGCACCTCCGTTTAATGCCCTGCACCCCCCTCCATGTGATGCTGCGGTCACCATGGTAACAGGACACACACTTCCTGGGAGGGATCCGTCCTCGGCCTGTCCACCTTCCCATCCCAGCCCAATTATTTGCTTTTGTTTTCAGGAGACCAACAGTGGTTGCCATGGTTTCCACGGCTCCATCTGCTTCTCCGGTTTCTTTCCTGGGTTTGGACTTCATCTTCACCTCATCCAGGATTTGTTTTCCACGTCTTTCAGAACCAAAGCCCAAACACACGAGTCGGACCAGAGACCCCATCTGTTCGTTCCCACCACAGAACCAGAACCAGTACCAGGAACAACGGCCCCCCGCTGGGATTCGAACCCAGGACCTCGGTGGGGTGAAGCAGCTTCAACACCTTTAGTCTGCAGAACCACATAACCTGTTCTGACCTCATTTACATCCCATAATAAGGTCTGCAGGTGGTTACCATGGAAACCAGTGAGCACAGGTTCAGGAGGACGGGTCAGCCGAGCTCATGGACAGTAACGAAGGTCCAGATCAGCCAGAACCTGGGATGGATCCAGCAGAACCTTGGTGGTTCTGCTGATCCGGACCAGGAGCCGCTCCGCTCAGAGGGAGTCAGAGCCGTTCTCCTGTCTACCTGCCTCTCTGACATCATCACTTCCTTCCTTTGGTCGGCGTCGCCCCCAGGCAGCGGCGCCTGCCGAGCCCCGACCATCCACTTCCTGCTCAGCAGCGGCCGGCGTGCAGCAGGAGGAGCCGATAGCGATCTCTGCTTCACACGAGCAGAGCCGTGGGCAGCAGGAGACGCTTCGCAGCTTATCTCCTCCTGGTACCAAACAATGGCAGCCAGCAAGGAGAGGAGACCTGCTTCGAGCAGAACCTCCAGAAGGTCTGCTGCTCAGCTCCACAGCTTCTCCTCCAGGCTGTGTCTCCATGGAGGACAGGAGGAACGTGTCTCCATCCTGCTCCTGTCACCTCAGACGTGATTCAACCAGACCTTCCTGGACATGAAGACCTGCAGCTTGGATCCAACAGGAAGAGCTCAGATGTTCTAAGGAGAACATGAGGAGCTGCAATATTTGAACCAAGAAGGTCGGACCAGGCCTGTGGATGCGGAGACTCCGATCATCTGAGACCCACCAGGACAAGGACGTCCACTGAGAGAAGAAGAGCACAACTACGAGCTCCACAGAGCAACAGTCCAGAAAGAGGAGCAGAAGAAGAAACAGAAGATCAGTTCAAAATGAACCAGGAAGCTAAAGCTGAGGAACATCAGAACTTCCTGCCTCTGATCCACTCTTTGCTGGTCCAAACTGGGCCACCGGGGGGGGGGAACAACAGCCAATGCATTTCAGCTGCGTTTCCTCCTCTGACCAAAGGAGGCGCCGTTTAAAGCAAGGCTGTTAGATTCACCTTGAATGATGGCCTGAGATCTACAGCAGCGAAACCGATCCAAGAATCAGAGCAAATGTTCTTTATTTATTATTCCGGATCCTTCAGTGGAGGAGGAAGCAAAACGAAAGCAGGATTTTATCCCTGGAATAAAACTAACTCAATAAAGTCTGACTTTTCACTTCTGTCTGTGATTAATGTGTTCTGATGGCTCATCAGAACCACGGCTGGTCCTAGCTGGTGCCGCTGTCGGTCAGAACCGTCCGGTCCACAGCTGAAGAGGCAAACGAAGCGCCGTGAGCAGAGCTCCAAGCGTTGCAGAGTCACAATCATGCAAACCTTTTCTGATTTCTAGAATAACGATCTAAACACACAAAACATCCAGCTGTGGTCGGGGGCCAGTAAAACACCATAGGGGCCCATAAACGGCCTGAGTGGTTCCAGGACCTGATTTAGACGTGTCTGGGGAAGTTTGACTGGTTTTACTGGTCCGTATCCATCGACAGACCATCATGGTGACGTTATCGTGGCTTCGGCTCCTACACCTCTGAAAACATCTGAAGCCGCCGTTATTCTGTCTTGGCCGACATTCATCTGATGGTTTCTCAAAGTTCCCTGGAGTTTCGGTTTAGTTTTCCCCGTTTCATCCTCCGATGCTCATCAGCTCCTTCCTTCCTCCACGTCTGTGGATCCTGGAATAAAAGCTACAGGTTTTCAGGTCCTCCTGAGCAGAGATATGAAGCTAAGCGACTCAGCAGAGTTTATGGGCCGTTTGCTCTTCCAACGCCTGCAGCTCTTCACTCATGAGTCAAAGTGAGGTTCTGACACGACATCTCTGCAGCAGCTCTGTGTTCTGGTTCTGATCCGTGGGCACACAAACACACATTTCTCAGTTTCACTGGAACGTGTCAGCACTAAATCGCGGCTGTAGCGGGTGGCTAACAGCGAGGCTGCTGGGAACGCCGGCCTGAGGACGGCTTTGTCTGACGGACCGAACCGAACCGTTCAAGCTACCGTGTGCCACCAGAATGTGTCCAGTCAGGCTGTCTGCTGCTGTGGACGCTGTTTGTACTCCTCTCCTGACTGATACTTTCAAACAGCTCTTTGCTAACGGCGCTTTTAGCTCCAGATATTAGAAGCGGTTCGGTTTGTTCGGACTCGGCTGGACGGCCAAACTGACTCCAGATCCGCTGAAACTTCCCAGACGTCAAAAACTTTATTCTCTCCTTAAAGCTGCTTCAACTGAAGGTCTTCAGTTTTTATGTATTTTGTTTTTTCAGGAGGTCGGAGCTGAACAGGAACTGGTTACTGAGTGACTTCAACTCAAACTTTTAGGAGTAGTTGTACTTTACTTAAGTAATATTCCTGTAACAGTTTCATTTCTCTTTTCTGTGATGAGGAACCAGAAGAACCTCGAGCTGTTTGAGAGTCAACAGTTGATCCTTTTCATATCGTTAGAAAACACATCGATTTATGTTGGATTCTATCATTTCTAACATCAGATGTTCGGAGCCAACTAATGCTCACTACCTGAGTATGCATTTGAACAAGTACTTTTACTCTAACTTGAATAAGTTACTGCAGTAAAATATGTTAAAAGTAGCTCTGCTCTAGCTTGAGTAAAATGTTGTTCAAAGGCAATGAAACAGTGAATGAGGTTCAGGCTCTGAGCTTCCCCTCCAGCAGAAGGCCGCGTCCTTTCCCAGGTCTGGTGGACCTCAGGGTTCAGTACCAGAGTCTCTGTTGTTTCTGCTGTCGTTCAGGCAGCTTTTCAGGCTCAAACTGTGACAAGTTTGATGGTTTTAAAGTTCAACTTTGAGAAGCCTAAAATCTTTTCCTGCTCTTTGGAACGGTTTGATCCTGTGGGGACACGGGCACCAACAATTCAATTCAATTCAGTTCAGTTCAATTCAAATCAGTTTATTTCTATAGCTCCAAATCACAACACGTCATCTCAAGGTTCTTCACAAAGACAGTTCATTCAAATCACAG
>JAUZNJ010040170.1:0-10460 GCA_034780135.1 Jordanella pulchra | reverse complement strand
CAGGCTAACAAAGTCCGACAGGGGCTAGGCAGAAATCAGGGTCTCAGAGAGTAGCAGGTCAGCAGGCAGGCAGGCAGGCAGGCAGGCAGGCAGGCAGAAAGAATGCTAGATCTTGTCTCACCAAAGGCTCGAAAGAAATAATCTGGCACTTGAACCAAGGGCTGGAAGAGGCTTTTAAAGGCAGGAGAAGCGGTGCAACTGATGAGTGGAGCAGCAGAGGCAGGTGGGAATAATAGATCAAATCAGGGCTGACGCACAGAACCATGACGAATTCACTGGCTTTTACCTGTATATTGTAATGTAGGCAGCACAAGGTTTAAACCATTACTTGGTGGAGCGATAGTTTATATAAACCATGCTATGCTTTAAAGTAAGGATTGTGTGAAGTTTTGGTATTTTTTGAACACAATAAGTAGATCATATATAACTAGAGCATTTTTAATTCAGAAACATAGACAATCAGGCCTACAGTATCTTCAAAGACACTCAGCAAATCTGCAAAACCTGACAACATGACATGTGTGAGACTTTATAAAACATGTCCAAATAAGAGAGAAAAAAAAACAAAAAAAACTGCCAATATGTTAATAACAGTAATACAAATATGACATTCAGGGATATTCAGTTGCTCTCCTGGTGATTCTGTTGAAGACTAGGCTTGGTTAAAAATGCCTTGGTCAGGATTGAAATAAAGATCTTTCAGATATCTTCTTTGCTAACTTTAAAATATGCTTAAAATATGATCATTTTTTTGGCCATTTCCATAAGATTTGTTCATAAAATCCTGCTTCCAGGATCTTATGAACAAAAAAAGAATAGTCTTTTTCTGCCATTGTTTTCCTCAGACTGTAGATATAAACCCTATAAAATGAGCCATTGAAAAAAAAAACACAAAAAAACAACAGAAAACTAATAAAATGTATGACATTTAGACTTATGATTTATCAGTATACACCTGACCTGTCTGTCTGACCCGTTTGGCATTTTGGTTTCGCACAATCAAAACTATCGTACAAAAAAGGGGCTTTCAGATACATCCCCTTGGCTCTGCTAGAGCTCCTGATTATAAAGTCTACTTACACAGTATTTGCTCTAACATCCTAGGATACACCCTAGGGATCATGTAATTTTAATTCATATATACACAAAGTGGGTCTACATCCATTTTTTATTAACATTTTTGTATATCATCCTCAGTCAGCGGCCTGTTAATTCCTAAATGCCGAAAAACTTTTACCTTTGCTTGGAGCTGAACTGTACTTAAAGGAAGGATATCATACTTTGGAGCAATAAAAATTATAAATATAGAAATTATAAGAAACAAATTCATATAAATTGGATTTTTCATTGTTATACATACAGCTAAATGAGTACAGAGTATTACCATATATCGACATGGAGAAGGAGAAGATATTGAGGGCTAAAGAGGGCCAATCTAAGGCAGGCAGTAGCAGACAGTTAGCTTGCAGCAGCTAATTAACTGAGTACGGTTGACTGTTCACAGCTATAAAAAAGGCCGTGCTTTTATGAAATATTATGAGTAAAAAAACAAAGAAAAAACAAAAAAACACCACAGGTCAAAATGACTTAATTAGCTAAAAGGGAACACTTTCATTGAGACAATGACTGTGATTGACAGCTAAAGCAGAATTCAACGGCCAGACCACAAAGGCAAGTGGAGCAGTTGTTTGTTAGCACAAACTTTTTTGAGCCAAGATACAAATTACTTTTTCAGCAGCATTTACATTTTTTTTAATCCTTTGTCTCTTAAGCTGTAGAGTTGGACCCAATATGCAGACAAGTAGGCAGCAGAAGAACCATGAGTTCATGAAAAAAACTGTTTGTTTGGAGGAAGCACAAAGAAATAGCAAGGTTATACACAAGGCTAACAAATGCAGAGCATAAGTTACATCATATGAGATGATTTAAACTTGATTAAATAGCGGCAAAGGCATAGAGTAGCAACAAATACCACCATACATTTGTTAAACATGTCTTAAACCAACAAAAGAGGCATGATATGCTGAACCATCTTTCTTGCATCTAGAGTGAACATGGAGTTCATCAAACTTGATCCCCTTGAATAACTCTGAACCATAAATTTGGGTTGTCCTCAACCCACTCAGTTTTCCAGGACTCCTTCGCTGGACATCTTTATGCTCTTTGAGATCTCGGGGACATGAGATAGCCCATCCATGACTTCCATTAAAAATTCAACTTGAAACAAGTTCCAATCAACTTCTACTTAGAGCTCAGGAGGGAAATTGAGGCAGGTCCTCCATGAACCCTTTATTAAATTCAGGACCATGCAAGTTATGGGGAGTGAGGAGTCCTCAGCCTCATCATTGAACTCTGAATTGGAGGACAAGGGGACAGCTTAAGAGCAGTCAGACAGTAGATATCAGTTAGACCCTTTAAGACAGAGACAGAGCCATCGGCCAGATGCTAAGAGGCATGCAAAGGTTGACTGCTGTTGAACACCACTCCTGCTGGCCTTATAGTTCCTTTCCAACTCTTTCATCAGCTCCTCAAGCCTAGAGGAAGATGAAAAGATGCCAAATCATACAACAGCTTTATTTTTTCCATAATCTCCCTAAATTTCTCCTTCAGATTGCCAGGTAAGGGCCAAAGTGTCTGGGTGATGTATTTGTGGGTGGTATTAACAATAAGGTGAGAAAGCATCAGGGTGAATACTCCGCAGCAGCAGCTGAAGCCAGGACTGCCACTTCAGCCACAGAGGTGGCATCCAATTCATGATGGTATTCACTGTGCAAACAAGTAAGTAACAGGACTGATCAATATGAACAAGGAATATTAAAAAAAAAAGCTTATAAAAAGTGACAGGAAATAATCTAAACAGAAACAATGGCCACAGAAGGCATGGATAATGGTGCATTCAGGCTGAAAGTGATGCCCACAGCGAGAACAGTGGATTTACATAGTATTCCTATGCAAAATGCACAGGGAAGGGCTGTGAAGCAACCAACAGTGAATCTGAAATGGTTAAGATGTTCACCGTTCTGCTCTCGCCTGCTGCTACTAAATAGAACTGAGTTGTTGTCAACCAACAGCACCGCATGGAGAGAGCGGTGATCGCTGAAGTTGAATAGAGGTAATTTTTACTAATCGCAACATGGCAACCAATCAGGGACTGGTATAGGGTAAAGCTTTTTTCCGCTTAAAATAAGGTACAGAAAAAACAATGTTAACAAAGATAGAAATAAGGAATGCTCTCAAGAGGTTTAAAAAACGATTTTAATTTAGCTCTAGAATCCCTGTTTGTTCTCCTCTCTTACCTCCAGCATACACCCCAGTCTCTTGCTGCCCACTCCCCAGCATTGGAGCTTTCTGCTCGGGTAGATAGCTTAGATTAGCTCTACCTAGGTCCTATTGTGGCTCTACCTTTCTCAGACCTCATACAGAATAGTTAGGTTATCCTGAGCTATTTTCTGTATTTGTGCTGCTATATATTTGGGCTGCTAGATCAAATAGCGACTACTAGTCCTCATTATGCTTCATTCTATCTTTATTCTCCCATTCTCCATTATCTGTCAATTTCCACTCATAACTTTGTACTTTGACAGCTTTTTCTCATCATAGTAGCTTCATCTGGTCTATTCCTGTTCAGCTGTGACCACATTCTGGATGGAAATATCAGCTGTGCTGCTTGGTTTATAGATGTCGGCGCTTGGCCTTTGCATCAGTGTAGTCCTGTTTCTCTTACTGTGACTAACTGGATGTCCTCTATTTCATCCTCTGAAATGGGAGCTGGCTTGTAGCTCATATGCCCGGCTGTGTCTTTCCTGGAAGGGGCCACCTGTGGAGTTGACAACTGCCTTTTGTATTTCTGCTTCTTTCTGTGAGTCCGCTTCTGTCTCCTTGAACCCCAGTCGGCCTTGGCAGATGGCCGCTCACACTGAGCCTGGTTCTGCTGGAGGTTTCTTCCTGTTAAAAGGGAGTTTTTCCTCTCCACTGTCGCTACATGCATGCTTGATGTGAGAGATTGATAGAAAACATTGAACCAATGTGACTGTATGATTTTGATTGAATTGCCTCTGTAAAGTGCCCTGAGGTCACATGTGTTGTGAATTGGCGCTATATAAATAAAAGTGAATTGAAATTGAATCTACAAGGAAGGACTGCCGAATCCGACCATCATCCAGACTCAGCTCTGGATGAACCAAATTAGCCTCTTTTTTTCAGGGCTTCTGCTGCTTTTCCAAAAATGTATGACACTCTCAAGCCGATCCAAAAGTTGTCAATAGAGAACAACGTAGAAGCAGTCTATTAAGTTAAGTTTCAACCTGTGCTTTATGATTGAATAAGTTAGATCTTGATTAGCAATACCATGGGGTTCCAAGGATAACAGCAGGTCTGACTGAAGGGTCTGGGAGGTTGATGAATTACTAAATATTAAATAATCATTCTGACCCACTAAATAAGGTGAACATTCCCACTGCCAGCACAGGAAAGACATGTTATGTTATGCAATAACTATTCTGAAAGGATGACAGCACTAACATCTGTGGGGATGGTGATGTCATGGGTGGCATCATGGGCAATATTGAAAATGATTCTATCTTAAAAATCAGCACAAACGACAGTTTTACCTGCACTGAAAGTAGACAATTTCTATTGAATTTGGAGCTTAATGGGGGGATAGTTGACCCCCCAATGAACTAAAAAATAATCTTTAATATCTCTGAAACAAAACACATGATCTGTTTTAAAATTAATTTATTTGGTTTTTACAAATTACCATTTTAACTACATAAGCCTGCTCTAATGAAGCACTAACCATTTTGTTTTTTCATGTGAGTGGGCTATCAGCTTCATGCAGCTATAGCCCCTTCAATTTCATAAGGCTGTCCAGGGTGTATACACTGCATCTGAAAGGAGGAACGGTGGACCCCCTAGAGTGCTCACGAAAATCACCTTAACCACTACTTTCGGTCTGAATGTACCATAATACACAGGCAAGGTTTGGTGTTGTGGCTTGGCATAAATGAACAGTAGTTTTTGGCAGGGAGCAGAAAGAAATGAGAAAGTTATACATGAGGCTATGAAGTGCAGAGCATGAGTGAAATGAGGCCTGCACATATGCACAACAACAAACTTATTTTTTGTTTACTTTGGGTGGTAAGGACAAAATCAAATTTTCTTCTGATCAGTGGCTTTTATATTTCATAGGGCTATCTAACTGCTGGATGCATCAAGGTTACAACACCACTTTAAATTTCTAGCCCATCACACTTGTTTTGTTTAGATGATGTGTCAGACATAAACTCAATAACTCCTAAACCAAGTCTGCAAATAACTGCAAATAGTTTTGCTTTGTTTGTGTATTTTTTAATCTGACCAGAAAGAAAATGTGTCCTGTATGACCGGGTCGCGGGGGGCAGCAGTCTTAGCGGAGACACCAAGACCTCTCTCTTCCCAGACATCTCATCCTGCTCTGCTGGGGGAAGACTGAGGTGCTCCCAAGCCAGTACATAGCTTCCTTTAGAATTTCCTCGGTCATCCCCTGTGCCTTATCCAGGTGGGACATACCTGAACACCTTCCCGGGGAGAGGACCATGAAGCTTACTGAACTCCTCCACCTGCCTCTGAGGGAGTGCCTAGCCACCCTGCAGAGAAAACTTCTTGCAGTTGCTTGTATCTGGGATCTCACTCATTCAGCCATGATCTGACTTCATGACCATAGGTTCGGCTAGACCAATCGGTAAGTCGTGAGCTTTGCTTTTGCACTCAGCTCTCTCTTCCCAACAACAGACATGTGCAGTGTCTGCATTATAGCAACAATTGCAGAGATCTGTCTTTCAATCTCCTGCACCAGTTTTCTTCAGTTGTGAACTGGACCACAAAATACTTGGACTCTTCGACTTGAGGCAGGAACTGAGAGTGAAAGAAGAAGCCACCTTTTTTCGTTTGACATGGCCTCTGAGTTTGAGGAACTGATTCTCATCCCAGCTACTTCACACTCGGCTGTGAACCACCCCAGCGCATGCTGTAGGTCTTGGCAGGAGGGAGCCAGCAGAATCACGTCATTGGCAAAAAGCAGGGACGAGATCCGCTGGTCCCCAAACTTACCTGCACCTCAAAATCCTGTCCATAAAGGTCATGAACAGGACTAGTGATAGAGGGCAGCCGACAAACTCCGCATATTATGGTAACTGATGTTGTTGTTTGCTATGATTAGATCTAAGAAGAGCAGGTAGATGCTGAATTGTAGGGGCCCCAGAATGGAGACTTGAGGAACCCCACATTTGATTCAAAGTTCCCTGTTGACAAATTGAAGTCCCTATCCTTCTGGTAGGATTTAAACCACTCTGTGCGGTACCAGAAAGGCTGATCCACTTCTCGACATGCTCTAATTAAATCAAGTGATCAACAGCATCAAATGCTGTGGTGCGGTCCAATAATACCAGCAGTGTGGTTCTTCCAGTCTGTAATTATACGGATATCATTAAACACCTTAATCAGGGCAGTCTCTGTGGTTGGCATGAAAACCTGACTGTAAGACATCAAAGCAGCTTCTCAGGTTGAGAGGGCATTTAACTTTTGAAACAACTTTTCCAATTATCTTACCATTGAAGGAGAAGTTTGAGGAAGATCTGTAGTTCTGCAGGACCAAATTGTCCAAGACTCTTTTTTTCAACAATGGTTTGATAATATCTGTGTTTTAAGGCCTGGGGGAAAACAGCCGACATAAGAGATGTGTTTATGATTTGAATCAAATCAAACTCTAAAACAGGTAAAAACTTCTTAATAAAAACTATGGGCAAAACATCAAGACAACAGTAAGAGGAGCTTAGCTGCTGAACAATTTATTCTAAACCTTTGCAGTTTATTTGGCAGAATTGGGACTTTCATCTTCCCAACTTTCACTTTAAATGAAGAAATGTAGTCAGTGATGTCTGCAACTTTAGAATGGAAATGTTTTACCAGCTCATATACTGAGTTACAGAGTATAGTCGAAGCAGAAGGATAAGCCTGGGTAAAGTTTTTAATTGTACTGTCCAAGATAACATGCTTTCCTTATAACATTTCTTTTGATAATTAGGTCGTTGGGAAAATTTATTTCAAAGTAAACAGACAAATGGGCTGATAGGACAACAACAGTTGCAGAAACGTTTGACATACTTAGACCAAATAAATACAAGTCCAAAATATGTCCTTGATTGTGTGTGGGCTGTTTAAACATGTTGAGTCAAACCAGAACTTTTATGTATGCCACACAGGTGTTTTGCACCTCTGTCGTCAAGGGTGTCAACGTGTTCCATAAAGTCCCCAACAATAATTAGGTAGTCATGTTCAATACATATGAAAGATAAAAACATATTAAAATCATTAAAAAAGTTTGTTGTGGACTTTGGAGGCCTGTAAACATCCAGATACATGGCTCGAACAGGACCCTGTACATATATAGTCAGACATTCAAAAGATTCAAAGTCATTCAGAATCACTTTTTTACACTTTAGCAAGCCATTAAACAGAATAACGAGTCCTCCTCTTTTTTTTAAACAGTCTGTTCTGATGGAAAAAAATTGTAAAAATAATGACATGTCAATAAAATTGTCATCTCATTATTTTCATGTAGCTATCTCTCATTTTGAAACAGAAAATCAACATTTTGCCCAGTACTTAAAAAATGAAATCAAAGATTATTTTTGTGACAGAAATCATATCTTAAGTAAAGCCAGTTTAAATACCTTGATTGATATTGTCTCTATAGCTGGTTGAGCTCCACATTGTATAGGTTTCAAGTTGGATGGTTTACTACTGTTTATCCTTAGCGTTGTTCTTTCTGCCACATATTAAAATTGAGATTTTATATCCATCTTCCCTTTCCTGGAAATAATCAGTTCTGATAAAGTTAGCACTGGAACACAAAGAGCAAGCTCTTGCTGGGAACCCTAAATTAGCTCTTTTTTTAAAAATTATATTAGTTTTTATGGGCTGCACTGTGATGCAGTGGTTAGCACTGTTGCCTTAGAGCAAATAGGTTCCGGGGTCTTTCAGCACTGAGTTTGCATGTTCTCCATGTGTTCCTTGGGTGCTCTGGCTTCCTTCCACTGTCCAAAAACATGACTGTTAGGTGAACTGGCCTCTCTCCCTTACCTTTCACCCATATTCTTTTGGAGATTAGCACCGGCCAGACCATGACCCTGACAGAATAAGCAGGAGAAGATGGATGGATGGATGGATGGATGGATGGATGGATGGATGGATGGATGGATGGATGGATCAGCTTTTCATTTTTTAAGTAGATTTTTTTCTTGTGCATTAGTTATTTTTTATACTATATTTAAATGTATCTGAGCAAATTAAATTTGTGGTATTTTCACCTCTTACAAGCCAAAACATGACTCAAAATAACTAATTGTAGAATTCTTGAAAAGGTTGTTTTCTCTCCAAAACATGACATTGAAATGTAGTAAAAGGAAACCAGACCCAATCCTCTTGTGCAAAAGTTGGGGTGGAATTCCAAATCAGAGCATTGATCGGGTCTGTGTCTCTTATTTTGTGATGCTCTTAGGCCTAATTAAAAATTAAATATTTTTATTACCTTCCACTGAGGTATTTGTAAATACATTTTTTAGCCAGTGAAGGCATCAAATTCTCCCATATCCCCTCCCTGACTGAATGTAGTGGTTATTGCTGCTCAGCCCCCTCTCTCTGAAAACATTTAGGCACATTTAGAATGATGAAAGAGGAGCTAAATCGCTACCGATGGCTTCCAAGGGAACAGATAGTATATACATCTTAGTCTCTCTGTGAAAAATTACATGTTTTTTCCTGTGAGGTTATAAAAAGGGTTGTAAAACAATGAGATGTTAAGAGACTCGTCCCACTTTAAAGTTATTGTAATTCTAATTATCAGAGAAATGAAGATGTCAATTTCTATATAGAAGCCAGAGAGCTACATAGGGTAGAAACTGTGACTGAATGTGGATGATGCTGTTTCTTGCCTCCGAGTAATCAAGGAAAAGCAGAATGGAGAACGTACCATTCTGCAGAGGTGGCGAGAGCACATCCTACTCAGTCATTAATCACAGGTGACGGTTGTATTTGGCATGTCCATCCTGACAAAGTGCCTTAATTGATTGTCTTGCCTGTCCCAAGCCAATATATCAGGAAGTCTATCATCAATGGGACTGAAAAACTATTAAGTCAAAACCCTGCCTAAAATAAACAGAAGGAGCTTGGATGGTGTAAAACTCATGCTGGCCTTCGCATGCTCCCCAGGCCATAATTCATGGGCATAAATTAGACTCTGTCAATTTTCTCTGCTGACCATGAATCCTCTTCATTATGGAAAAAGGTGAAGTGAGTCAGCTGGAGCTCTTGTTAGGTCCACGGTGTGAAGTAACCAAAGCCCAACAGTAGATGGAGCTCCTTGTATTAGCTTACCCTGTTCAGGAAATATTACATCAATGGTTTATTTTCCCCTCTAGCTCCATATAATCACCATTACATGCCATTTATTTCATTATGGTTGGTGTGTGTGTGTTCAAATTCAGATCCTTGAATGTAGAGATAAAAGCAACACAAAAGCAATACAAAAAGAAAACCAAAACAGTTTGCCTTTAAAAAAGCCAAATGGCAAAACAAAAGGGTTGCTTGCAAAATTAGTTGGATTTGTCAAAGTGGGTTTTTATGATATTTCCCCCTTAAGTGAATGAGTTTCAGAATCAGCTTTCTATCAATTTTTGAACATAAAGTTTGCTTGCTTCTAGGTTATTTGTTGTCATCTGTGTTTCTAAAGATTTTGTTGCTGACATTGAAGGGCACTCATACAGGAGAAACATTTATAGTGGACTTGTGCTCACATGAATGTTTAAGACGTACAGTAAAGATTCAAAGCTTATCAAACTTTGCCTGTTTTTAGCATCAAGGACTATGAATGTCTATGTAAAGAGCTTCAACTTTTCCAAAATTATAGCCCTACACCTCCAACATAAAGTATACAAACTGACCCACAATGGATTGCATAAGTGACACTGGACTGGTGCATAGATACTTAGTAGCCTTGGGAACACAATTGGACATGAATATGATGTTAGATGACATTTAAAGAGAGAGAAAGAGAAGATGAAGTCAGCAGTAAAATCATGGTGGTAAGCATATGACATAGATGAGCAAGGAAGAATGGGACTTCTAATCACTGGTTACTGTCATGTAAGAGGTTCCCACTTACTTTTGGAGCTGTCATGATCCGGTTCTGTTAGTCTTGTTTTGGTTTTGGTTTTCTCTTGTTTCTCCACCAGATGGGAACAGAGTTAACGGGTGTGCGGTGTGGCTTCTGGTCCCAGGTGTTTCCCATCAGTGCTCATTATCTCTTGACTATTTAAGCGGGCTGAAATCTCTAGTCAGAGCCGAACATTTAAGTAAGTGGATGGAGAAAATAGTGGTTAATAGACTAGAATTCATTCTTGATCATAAGAAATTAATTAATG
>JAUZNJ010040169.1:0-10460 GCA_034780135.1 Jordanella pulchra | reverse complement strand
GGTTACGGACACTGTCCCCGTAGCAGATGTATAAATAGTGACAATGTGCAAAGGCAGGTAAAGTGACATCAGTAGGTGCTGTTCTGTAATGTTGATGTAATGTTTCTAATGTTTAGTTTCTAATGATTACCCATAATTCTAATTAGACCAGAATACCTTCTTCTACATGTTTGCTGTGTCCAGATCACCTATACACCTGAGATCCACAATGATTAAATTCATACATTATATTATGTTTGAGGGCAATTAAAAGCCTTTTTTTTCTTTAGTTTTCTTAAATTGGTTTTTCTCTGGTTGAAATAATCCCCCCTTCATATTTACGCTAATTTCTTGTCTTTCTAAAGTCCCAATAAATATTTTTATTTATTTCTGTTTGTAATTTACAAAATATGAAATGATTGAATCAATCCCCTTTAAGGCACTATAGGGACAAATATAAATCTTAAATGCAAAGGTGGTTTTTGGTGGTATTTTAAGGCATAGCATATATTTTAGAGGAAGCTCTTTTGATAAAGACCATTTAGGGAATTCTTGAGTGAAGCTGAAAGGGTCTTGAAACTTGAAACTGTGATTAAAAGTAACGCCATGTCATTGGAGATTGAGGAACATGGAAAAAAATACAGAACTTGATATGAGGCTTAATAATAAAACAGACCTACTTCACTGAAAAGAGCATCTGACTATGAGAAATTTTACAATCTGGCAGTAACTGAGGTCATTTATGAAGAGTGCAAAGATTTCTGAATAGAAACAGCTGGCCTTGCACACCAAAAACCAATTCTGAAATTAGGTGGGCAGAAAAAAGGGGAGAAAAGCAGGAGAGATTACTACAGCCTGAGCTGTGGCAAAGCTTGTGACATGTGGAGCCTTTTTCGAGCTTTAGGGGTTGAATCATTGCTTCATGAAGTGAAGGGGAAGCTTTGGAAGGAAAGTAAAGAAGAATAATCGAGAGAAATGGAACATGAGCCAGAACAGGCGAGGAGAGTTGGTTTACAGTGCAATCAGCATTAAGGAAATTGGTTTGCACTAGCTCTTTGAGTAGAGAGAGGTGATTGATTCTAAGTTGGGCTAGCAGGAAGGAAGTGGAGAAATTAGCAGCAGGCCAGGGCACTGAGAGCTGTCAACTACTTCCTAGTCAATCTGGGAGTGTGACTTACCCTGCATCCACTGGCAGACCCCCATGTACCACTTGTTTACTTTTCATTGTTAGAATTATGCTGATATTATACATTATCACAATTCAAAACATTTTTAAAACAATTTTTAAGTCATTTATTTGGCCACTCTCTGTAGCATAACTCACTCGTCTTTGCACACAAGCCTTCAGTGGCACTTCATAACATAACAGCCGAGTCTCCAGGGCGCTGTGTCAAAACTTGGCTTAACGGTTGCCAACAGTGTAGCCACGTCAAGCCCCCTGACAATAGCAGTAGTAGCATACTGGCACTGTAATTAACCACGGCAACAGAGGACAGATGCAAGGGGGAGAAGACACAAAGATGCCCTTGATACCAGAGTGTCGTGTTGACAGCATTTCCTTTGACAGCTTCATCTCGTAGGCCACCACAGAAGCCCTTACGTCTCCTGACATGTGCTTTACTCATCCCTGCCGTGATTCTATGTTTCCTCAACATGACGAGAAAGAAAGGTTGAAAGCAAAGAAGGCAAAGATATTATGATGGCCAGTTGAGACTTGTAATAAAGGTCAAGAAAGGAATTTGTATTCTCATCTTATTAGTTTATTTAATATTTATTACAGATAGCTAATTGAGGACTTTAAGACAAAGATAACCAGATTAGAGTTAGTGGTAAATCACAATTATCACTCCAAAAGGATTTATTCCAAATAACACCCTGACATGTTACAAAAAATTTCAATTTCATTTAAATCAAAACAACAACTTTTTGGTGGCCGTGGCATTTTTTAGTGTTAACCATCAATTAGTGGATAATATCTACTAAAGAATCTTTTTTAGATAAAAATGCCTTAAATTTTCTATACATCCATTGTAAGCAAAACTTGCACAGACTGCAATATGACTGTTAAGTCTACCACTGAGTATTAAAAATGTTTTTGACTAAAGGTATTTTATGTCAGCAAATTCCTCAAAGTGGTCCCTGCATACAATTTATACCGACCATTGCAGTTTGTACAAGTTTTAAACAGAACAAGCTCCAAGGAGTTTGGTAAAAAATATCTGAGTTGTTTTGATTAAATATTACTTCAACTAGCTGGATGAATTACAATAATCAAATATGTACATTGTCATCTTCCAGCTATGCAATGCATAGAGAATTCATGAATGGCAGTGTAGTTTCCACATCTGCTCTAGTGCTCAGATCTGCTCAGGGACCTGTCCCTGCTGATGATATCATATTGTGGCTATACCCCTCAGACAAACTGTATTGGACCAATTTCAAATCTCTTCTGGACTCTCAACATAATATTATCTTTATTTGCTATTATTTTATATTTCTATTGTGTCCTAAATTAGAAAATAACCATTCTGAGTCTTGAAGGCAAGTACTGCGTTTTAAGACAGACTCTGCTCTGGAAAATTATGGTCACACCATACCTGCCAAACTGCTTGACTAAAAGTCTTAAAAAGTGTAAAAATCAGTTAAAAGCTCATCTACAGGTTTAACAAAGTTGTGGATTTTTTAGTATAAAAATCTATTAATGACTGCCCTTAGCAGTAACTGCTCATAGGGCTAGAGATATTAAACTGAAAAGTCTGAATGTGTTTTGCTACAACTGCCCAGTGTAGAGTGATAGAAAAAAAGCAAAAAGGTGATTATCTTTTCAGTCTTCATTTATTTAACTTTTGAAAGACAATGACCTCGTTATTTTCAGCCAATGGGCTCCAAACTTTTATATTTTCAAATGACTGTTAAATTTGCAGAACAGTAAACCTGCTTTAACCTTTATGATCAACTGTAAAACAGGATTAATGAAACAAATTTTACCCCTTTCTTAAGCATCCCAAATTCCCACATGCAGAATGTGGTTATAAAGATTGTGTGGCAAAAAGCCAAATACATTTTTTTTGATAATTTGGGATCCTTGAAAGACAAGTTGAGTAAAAACCAGCTTAGTAAAAGAAAGGTAGCCATCACAAAGGAGCCAATATTTTACAAAGCACAAGGTACTTTCAGACAGGATTGAGTTAATGTCCCTCCTCTCCCTCCGATACTCTCATCCCTTCACTGCCCCTCCTTTCTTGCCATGACTGGCTGGCTTGATTTATCTAATGGAAGGAATTTTGTGCAAAGCTCTTGCTCTGGTGGTATCCTTATACTGTAACCTTTTCCCCCCACCAGATGTTGCTCTTTCAAAACATGGGAACGATCACCTCTCAAATCCCCCAGACAAACATATCAAGTGGTCTATACATGTTTACGTGAGCAGCCGCTGACACAAGCGACACTAACAGTTACAGAAGTGCTGGTGGTTTCAGAGAAGAAAAGCAAGAAAGAGAAATATTGGAATAGCCGAGACATTGAGTTCAGCAGTTCACAAAGTTCTAATCACCTGGACCTACATTTCCTTTTACATGCTTTTATAATTCATTATTATGCATTCCAGTCAGAGACAAATGGGTTGGGAAGTACCATACAAGCTGATTTTATCAAAAAATATTATCTTGTAATTCAGGTTCTTCTAATCAACCACAAAAGTCATTACTTGATGCTTAATATAAGAAAATTACAGTTTCTAAAATGTAAGATCTGAAGGAAAAGTTAAAGTTTTTTATAGGTTATTATCAAAAACATTACCTATTAAAGTACCTGTTTTAGAAATAAGCTATATTAAAACACAGTTTCCAGAAAAGTGAAAAGATTTTCACAGCAGTGAGATCTAACAGCAAGTCTAATGGTACTTTCATTATGTGCAGATTTCGAACATTTAAAGCCACTCAAGCTTAAAATACTCATAATAATTCAATACAGTGCAGCATTACTAAAAAGTAAAGGTCTACACTTTCATAAGATATGGTTAAGTCTTTCCCTGTTTGTCTCCTGATGTAATTTTCAAGCCTCCACATCCCTGGTTCTCAGCTCTGTTGTCCACAGGACCCAATGCGTTGCATGTTTCCCTGCTGCTCTATACTACTGCTCAATTAAATGGATGATTACCAGGCTTCAGCTACACTTGGTGGCATGCAAAGGAGGAAATGCAATAATTTTAATCAGGTATGCTGGAACAGAGACAAGTATAAAACAGTAAGGACAGTAGCCCCTGGGGTAGGCCCAGTAGAGTGAAAAGCTACTGCTCTACAACATCTTGAACACGCCATACATGACGTGTTGACATCATTGAAGACCTGCTGCAAAATCAAAAAGCTTATTACTTTCTTCATGGGCTTAGCACATTGTTGCACAAGATTAATTAAACTATAACAATATTTTATGTCAAAATGATGTCAGCCTGGTTGAGCAACATCTCTTTGCTGTTACTATGTGTCCTTTTCTAGTAAATAAGTACAAACTGTTTTGGGGAGCCTAATTTTGGAGTATGAAAGAAGGTTCTTCAGCTATAATCCTATTGTTTTGACAGATTCACAGTAGCCAGCAGCACTTTATTACTACACCAATAAAAAAGCCTACCAATTAAAAAATCTTCTTAGATATCCTACAGAAAAAACAATAATGGCAGTGTAGCAAAATGTATTGTTAGTAATTTTTGGTCATATATTCTAATATTATAATATCAATGACCAATCTGTGAAATCTTTCAAATATTCATGTGTAGATTTAGTCCTATACTATAGGTTTGCACACATTGATTTGTTAATTAAGCTTTTAAAGACTTCAGTAAAGGAAGGACTACTTATTCACGCAGGGTTCTTTACTCTTTAGTCACACAAGACATTATATGCAGGCAGTTGTTATATATGGTTTTATTTCTATCGTCAATCGAAATAGCATCTCCTCTTTGGAAATAAAAGAGGACTGGCAGGAGAAATAAAAACATGACGATGATGATGATGATTCTGCAGAGGATAATGGGGGGAGTAAGCTATGTCAGGGCCATGACAGCTTTAAATGCCTTAGCCAATATTTGTCACATTCAGTGTGCATGAATTCTTGATTCGATGTGCCTTAATTGATTCGGGGCTGCTTGTGTCTGTCTGTCTGTCTGCCATTTCTTACTCACTATAGAATTTTTTATAATATAGCATTACATTAAACTATATTCTAACACAATTTAACAGCAAGGAGCATCAAGAGGAAGCAGACTAAAGTGAAGATATCGGAGGGAGGGGAGCAGCCGGCCATGTTGCCCTCTTGTGACCTCTTTCATGATATAGTGAGCCTCCAAATGGTAGACATGATGGTGGATCAAGTGCTTCAAAGTGAGTCAGGCAAAGACAAAAACATGCCTCATACATGATGGACGGTGTTTTTTTAGCAGCAAAAATCCATGTTGAAGCTACCATGATACCCAGGCCTTTGATCAAAGACCAAACACATGTTGCATCATATAACCAAGAGGGAAATGAAGGGGGAGGTTTTCTTTTAAAGTAGTTAGATATCATAAGGTAATTTTTTGGATTCTCAGGTCAGTATTTGCTTTTTTTCAGTAAAGACTAAAGTTAGCTCTTCATGGATGTTTTTAATGTATTTTTTGTTAATTTTGTATTTATGGGTTTACGTTTTAGTTTTCTTATTGGGAAAAAATGTCAATTTAGCTTAATATGTCCTGTTACCATGGCATTATGGCCAAGGGTAGTCATTGTATTTTACTTATATTGTGTGTGGGTGGGTGTGTGTGTGTATGCTTGTGTGTTTTCATAGTAGAATTGTTCCCTCACACATTTACCTTGGTTGTTCTCAAAATGAGTACTGCCAATCAGCCAAAATTGATTTCATCTTCCTTTTTTATTCATTCAAGAAGTATGCACTGTTTTGAGTGGCTTCCACTACAAGTAATGCCCTTCTCCTCTTTTTATCCTTGGACCCGTGAATGATAAAAAAAAAAAAAGTGAAAGGAATGGATAAAGACTTCCATCAGAAGGACCAATTGCAATCACAGACCTTTTATAGAAGAACACTGACGTGTTTAAGAAAAGATGTGTCTATTGATCAATATATGGTGATCATTTATTCACCTCATTTGGAATGTTTGCATGGCCAGTATTTGGAATAAATGGATATAAGAAAAAAATGTGTGATGTAAGAAAAGCAACTGGGATATTGTGGTTGGACTGAGTTCAGTAGGAATACAATTTTACTATGATTTAAAGGATTGGTAAGGGCAGGTCAAGGCAAGTTAATTTGTATAGCACAATTCAGTTCAAAGATAATGTATCTTTATATTAACTAAACAACAAAATAAAATAATAACAATACATTTAAATGAAAAGTAGGTACTAAAGAAAATAATAATAATTTAACTTTGACTTAAAAGAACTCAGGAACTAAATGCTGCTTCTCCATGTTTGGTTCTAGTTCCAAGTAGACTTAAACTAGAAGACCTGAGTGGTCTGGGAGGTTGATGCAGTCACAACAAATCTGTTATGTACTTAGGTGCTGATCCATTCAGTGATTTATATTCTATTACACAATTTTAACCTGTTCTTAATCTGAATTGTCCATCTAAAAACCTGGTCTGTTCATGTCATTTATTTCTGACTGTGTCTTTTTGTGGGGGAAGAGGCAGCAGTCCTAGACCATAAAAAAATATTAATGTCAGTCAGAACCAACTATTTTTAAAGTTTATTTGTTTGTTTCTTCACAGACAGAAATATAACACATCTTTTGTGACTGTTTTTAGGGAATTATGACAAACCTACCCATCTCAGAGCATTTCCACACTTAATAAAGCCTGCTGCAAGTAAATGAACCTCATAAAATGATCATTTGATTTTTGAAGCACCTCCCATTGAATGTGTAGTCAATCTAAACCTTTTTAATTTGTAAACATTTTAAAGCTTTGAAAAAAAGAAATATGTTGGTCATTGGTAATTTGGTTTTATCTGCATATGTTACACATTTGCACCTGCATTAAAAGCATACTTTTTTAGGCCACTAAAATAAGGTTCAACTAGACCTTTAAAGAATGATCCAATAGCTTTAACGGGGGCATCATATAAGACTATCTCTTGTGGGGGTGGAATGGCTACCAAAAATTTACTATTCAAGACTATAAATTCCTAATCCTAGAAAAGCCTGGAGAGGTATCGAATTTTACCAAGTGATAATATAATCTAAAAAAAGAGTGGAAGAAGAAAATGTTAATAAGATGTCAATTAATATGTTAATATCCAATAATTGTCCAATTGCCCTCACAATATATTGCTAGATGTTTATATATTTTTTATATATTGCTCCAATCAAATTGCTCCATTCATCCATTAGTTTTACCATTCATCTGCTGTTTAAGGTGTCTGATAATCTATAAATTAACAAGTCAGTCAGCTTTTTAGCTCCGAGTGAGATCATGCATTTAGTTTAACTCATCCAGTCAATTGTTTTGATTGTTTTGGAATTCTGTCTTTTATCTTTTGTGTGAGTGTATTTTTGTAAGAATTTATAGCATTTTGACATCTGTTTTCTAGAGCGATTCATTGATGTTATTTTAAACTGTAATCAATTCTTCAGTTTGCCCACCTTTTCATCAATCCATTAGTTTACCTATTAATAGTTTCCATTTTCAAATCATACTACAATAGAAATATGCAGCATACATGCATAGTGGATTACTATTTTTACACCTTTCTTATAGAAGTGTGTGTAGGAACTCTGGAAAGTCTTTTTTGAAATCTGTTAAAAACAGTTATGACTGCCCATCACAGATTATCTAATTTTCCTTTTTTTAATTTGTAGATTGATTTAATCCAAATCTTGGTTTTAATCTTGTCTAATTAGGTACTTTTCCATGAGTCAAATGAGAGGAATGATTTTTTTATTGTGGTTGTATTTTATTTTTTTTTATTTTTTGCTTCTTTTTTGTACAAACAACAGAATGCACATGGTATGTCAAGTTAAAATTTAAATGCATACTTAATGTCTTTTCAATTGGGTGCCGCTGATATTCTGTCATGATGCCAAGACTTCTTTGACGGGTGATAAAAGCCTGAGAAAAACTTCTTCCAGACAAAGATGTAATCACAGTCCTAGGACTTGTCATTTTTTTTTCAGAAAGGGACAGTACTGTGTTCCCACCCTGCTCCACTCCAACCCTGAACATTATGCTATGCTGATGTCACATTGATTATGCTGATTGTAAACTGCCTTTGTTTGTCCCTTGCTTTCTTCCATCAGTCATCAGTCCATGGAGATGAGCAGAAGTCACACTAAAAGCTCTCTTTTTCATGTATTCTACATTTTGAGGTTGTGCGGGAGATAACACTCCCCCACTAGAGGCTAAGGCGACTCCCTTTTCCATTGCATTCCAGTATATTAATTGCTTTTTAATGTTTTCCTTCTCTCCTGAAAGTTGCTGCATATGAACAAATCAACAACAATAAAGTTCTTTTCGCTGCCGCTGGCCCGAACTAGGACTAAAAGGGTATCCAGTCACTGAATAATCCATGTAGGGTGCATTGGAATGAAGGTTTCAAGCTGGTAAAAGAGTAGCTGGAACAGGGGGCCATTTGGCTTTCTTTTTATTTTGTCCCAAGCGTCTTCAGCTCCCAGCTGTGGGCTTGTCACAGAATGGGTTTATGGTGCAAGCAAAGATGGAGAGCTATAACAGTGATCTGACTAATCCAGCAAACCCAATGAGGCATTGTGACATTCCACATCCCTCTTGAGCCACAACTTCAGACAAATTTAGAGCCTTTAGCATTTATTATTAATCTTGAAAATGGTTGATAGCTTTTTAGAGAAAAGGATACAATATATTATGCCTGAAACTGAGAAAACAAAATGTACCATATGCATGTAAGCATTATATTTCAAAGAACAATAAAAATCTTTACTAATCTGCCATAATGCTGTTTTTACATTTTCTCACAGATACTTAAAGATTGTCTATTGGAATATACATAGTGTTGTTATTATTATTTTATTTGGTTTAATTTATTTTACTTTCTTTAAAAAAATATGTCAGTATAAATAGTTCAGCACCTAAATGTACATGGCTCACTTCACATTTTCTTGAAACTGTAAACATATAATGTAATGGAATTAAAAAGAAAAACACATTTTCTATATGATCTTTTAAAATGCAAATGTGAAAGGTATGGCTTGTGTTTTTTTAATTACCTTTACTTGGAAAGCCCTAAATACACTCCCATGCAAATCATTCCCTTTAGACGGCACTTGGGTACCAAATAGTCTGCCTGTGTATAATCTATCAACAAATGGCATTATGCGGAAAAAAGGAATGCAGGCAGGCATACTGGGAGGTTAAGGAAAGAGAAGTCATTGCTAAAAGAAAATCAAGATGCCTTAATTACAGTTGACATTCTGCAAACCTATGGAAAAAAAAGTTTTTATTAACATGAACCTAAAAATGACCTTTAAAAAAATCCATTGTTGCTGGTCACCTTCAAAAAATCATTCTAACAACATTACCACATGTATTAAAGATGGTGGTGGCAGAGTCATTATTATGATTCTCTTTAGCATGGCCAGGGAAAGTGGAGCTATCACAGAAGAATACTGGAAGACATCCTGACCACTTACACTATCATTAACTTTTTGAAGACTTTCAGTCAGGTATTAGATCTCATCTTAGCACTGAAACAGCTCTGGCGAAAGTAACTAATGATATTCTCATGGGCTCAGATAATGTACTTGTATCTGTACTTGTCCTGTTAGATCTCAATGATACAGTCGATCATAATATTCTTTTGGAAAGGCTTGGACTATTTATTGGAATTGGGGGAACTGTATTAGGCTGGTTTAAATCTTAAAAAGATTTAATCCATTCATCCATCTTCTCCCGCTTTATCCGTCAGGGTCACGGTTGGGCCGGTGCCGATCTCCAGCAGACTATGGGCGTAAGGTGGGGTAAACCCAGGACAGGACGCCAATCTGTTGCAGGACAGCACATAGACACACAAGGACGAACAACCATGCATACACACACTCACACCTAGGGATAATTGAGAGATGCCAATTTACCTAACAGTCATGTTTTTGGACTGTGGGAGGAAGCTGGAATAACCAGAGAGAACCCACACATGTAACGGGAGAACATGCAAACTCCATGCAGAAAGACCAGGTCGGTGTTGAACCCAGCTGGAAGGCCTTATTGCTGCAAGGCAACAGCGCTAACCACTGTTCCGCCGTACAGCCTTCAGTTTGTTCATGTCAATGCTAAGTCTTTTCTCTGTTCCAGGGTTCCCTTTAATATATAGTAAAGACCAATGAAATCAACACTTTCACAGACCACATCAATGCAGTGGACAGAAACATCAAGTTCCCCCGGGAAGATGTGAAAGATGACAGCCTTGCCTTCCTGGACTGAACGGTTCACATAATGGAAGACAGACAACTTAACATAG
>JAUZNJ010040168.1:0-34603 GCA_034780135.1 Jordanella pulchra | reverse complement strand
TATTATTATTATTATTATTATTATTAAGTATTCAAAAGAGAAAATCAGCTTTTCTAATATCAGTACCTTGCTGTATAATTTTTCAGAGTAATTGTACAAAACCTTGTAACCGTATCTGATTGACACAGAACCACTCTGCTACAAATTCTAGACATCTTTGTAGGAAGTAAAGAAATTCAGTATAAAAATGCCCCAAAAATAAACACACCAAAAAGAAAACAGGAGAGTCTTGATCCTCCTCAAACTTCCACTGTGGAGTAGAGTTTTAAGGTTAGATCTATAAAACTACAGCTTTAAGAGTCATCCTACTGAACAACTTGTTCACGTGGCAACAACTTACACCTTAATAAAAAGTGCTTTAACAAGTGTTTTAGATTGTTGGATTAAAAGAAAAAGGAGAACCTAAAGAGTTTGAAAAGTCCTATCTAGACACCAGAGACGTTATTACAAACACTAACAGTCAGTGTGTGTTATAACAGACTCGTACAGATTTGGGCTGTAGCATAATCAGATTTTTTCCTTTCAATGACACACAAAAAACTTTATAAACAAGACTTTTCCATCCCAGACCTTTTCCAATTTACACACTTTTCTTCAGGAGGATTAAAATAAAGACAACGAGAAGAAATCAGGTGCAGAGGCTCAAAAGAGTCATGAAAACACTTTAAACTTACTGCTGTGCTTGAACGTTTGCATACCCTCCCATGAAAGAAAATGATCAATTCACACTAGAATATATATATATTCAAAATCAATGTCATTGTATTTCATATCCTAATTTTAACACCCCTAAAATGGTTCCACAATTCATCGACCTAAAGTATTTATATTTTTCAAAAATGTAAATCTCTCATTTGATTTGGTGTCTTCCAAGATCATAGATAAACACCTCTGAAAAATACTCAGTGATACCAGTATAAGTGCTGTGTGTGGGAACATTGGCTTATACTTTTTCTGGCCAGCAGAGGGCGCCGCTGAGCCTTCTATCTTCTTAGTTGTCACGTGACCGCCTGCGGCGCGCTCCGCTGTGCACCTGCACGCAGGAGGAGGAGGAGGAGTGGAGTTTGGATGCTTCGGTGGAGCAGAGCGGGGCTGACGGTGTCCAGTAGGTATCGGTTACAACTTCTTTCACCAAGTTTCTTCGACGAACTGTTAGGATATCTAAAGAAAGAAAGATGGAACTCTCCAAAGCCCGGCTTGGTTTTCTACTGCTGAGCTTCTTTCCAGGTAAGTTTCCAAACGGAACTGAGCTACTTTGAGGAATTTCTCAGTAAAACGGCAGCAGAGCGAAGCAGCGTAGTGGTCAGTCGTTAGCCACTGACGGTTAAACTCTTCTCATCGAGTTTTCAAGCGCTTAATTATAAGTGTTTTTTTTATTATTTTTTTTTACCAAGTTGGTGATTAATGTTAACCACATTACACGTTAACGTGAATTAGTTAAATGGCTCCGAAGGGAGAAACTGCGAGTCAAGGGTCGTTTAGTTAGCTAGCAAGGACAAACATGGTGCTATGGTGAGTTCTGAATAAAACAACTGTTTCAAAGTTGGGGTATTGATTGATATGCTCTTTAGTTTTTTTACTTAGATTAATAGAAAGTCAAAAAGAAAATTGGAATGTATTTAGTTGATTTTATTTTTTATACTCAATAACTAATAGAAGATATTGGATTATTAATTTGATCATCCTCCTCCGTTGGCTGCCTTCCATTATTGAAATATATTGATTCACGATAGTAGAGAAATGCCATGGCTGTTTTATTTAATGCCAAATGTCTCCATCTGCGAGATGTCTTTTGGTTTATCGTCTGCTGGTGAATACAAAAGCTTGATCCGCTTTTAAACCTGTGGCTGGAGGACTTCAAAGTGCTGCTTTTTTAGTCTGCCATCTGCCAGCAGTTTTAACCCCCCTCCCGTTTCTGTGTCTCTGCCCATTATCCAGCCTGAAATCCTGGCTTTCATATCAACTTAAATACACGTTTCCTCGTGTTGGCAGCTTTATTTCCCCGGATGGTTTAAGTGATTCAAAGTAAGAAAGTCAGGATTTTAAAGTTTAATCCAGTGTTTTTACCACAGAGAGATTTTTTTTTTATGTGTATTGTTTTGTAAAACATCTGATGTAGTTTTGTTAACTGTAAGATTTTGTCAGTTTATAAAGGGGATATTTAATAATACAGACATTTTTGTTTTATAATTCCTATAATGTTTCACTCAACCTTTTTGAATTGTATTTATTTAGACTTTCTGGTAAAATCAAGCAAACGTACACCAAAAGGGAAAGTTTTTATTGCTTATTTTATCATAAAAATATTATGCAAGATCCAGTTTTCCCACTGAATGTGAGCTTTAAAATGCCTTATAATTCATAAAAAAACAAATAAAAGATCTGATTGAGTACGTCCTCTTATATTTTACTATTTTTTTCCTTTGTTTTTATTCAAATTCTGTGCAGGAGGGTATAATCTATGCTGTGTAGATCCCAGGTTAGTATGGTGTTAATATTTGTGCTTTGCAGCACAATAGATAATGGATGCTTCAAATTTAGGTTGAAATTGATCAGAAGGTGGTGTTTCCTAACGCAGGTTGATCAAAGAAAGAATTAGCAGACTTTTTTCTGGTGTACTTTTAAATAAACAGTTTATTTTGTCAAAAACTGTAGTCAAAATCTCTACTCCCATCACCCAGCTCTTCTGTTTGGTTTGCAGCGTAAATCTTTGAGTTTAAAAATAAAAGCAAACAGGCTAATATCTTTAATGGTTTTTATAAAGTTGATGGATTGTTTGATTTTTAGACTCTGAACAAGTATGTGGCTCGGTTTCATTAGTGAGGGCGTGTCTTTAGTTTGCTGGAATTTAAACTGAAACTACTAAATCACTCCTCCCTGTGTGATGAATAGAGTGAAACATTAGCCACCCGCTTGTGCTTTGGCTTCAGTCAGTGGTGCATCATGGTACTTCCTCAACTACCAGTTGTTTTTTGTTGATGGGAAGCTGCAGAGCTGCGGAGAACAGTTAAATTCCAGTGGTCTAAATGAAATGCAGGAGGGCTTTGTTTTGGATCTTCTAGCACATCTCTTCATGTAAAGATCCAGGTTATTGTGTGCAATAATAAAGCCAACATAGTGTTGTGTTGAGTTCTTCCTTTGTCTCTTGATTCACATTGTTGTGTACACGCTAGTTTAGCCTCATTACCATCTTAATGGTGCTTTGGTCTCGTTATTTGAGCTCCGTTCCACTTCGGCAGACAAGAACAGTAACTGCAGGACTCGTAGCATTCTTCTAACTGGGCTTGGAAATAAATTGTCTTGTGCAGAGCTCTCTTTAATGGCTGAACTAAAACTGGGATATTCCTGCTCCATTTTCTTTGCCCTGTTTGGAAGCAACATGTTGACCGAAGGAATCTAGTTTGAAATGAGGCAAAATGGAGAAAGAAACTTATAGAACCAACAATAAATCCTCTTCCTTTCTCCCTATTAGCTCTCTGTGCTGTATAACAAGAGGGATATAATGGCAGCAGATAGTAGTTCCTTTAGATTAATCAAACAGAGATGTGTACTTCTAAAGTAAACAAGGACGTCTTAGACAACCAAAGATAAATAGAACTTATTTCTTTAAAAAACACAACTTCTGGCCCCAATAATTAGCTTAATTTGCAACATATTAAAACAAATTTTCAGGTCAATATTCAGCCTTTGCCGTGTATCGATGCTCTTCTCAAAAACTCCTAACATGAGTCATGTGACCCAGAGCGTTGCTTTACAGTAGTCTGAGCTCTCCTGAATCACCAGGCCTAACTAAGCTAAACACATCTGACCCTTACCTGGTCAGACATATTTCTGGTTCTCTGATGTAGCATTTAATCTAGAAGGTGATTTTTTTTTTTATCTTTAAAATCAACTCCATGACGTCTCAACCTGCTGGTCCAAACCGGTCTGCTACCAGAACCAAAACACAGATTGACTTAGCATAACAACAGCCATCATTAATGCATTCATATTAAAGATAGATTGAACAAAAAAAAAACAGTAATCAGTTCTATGTTCATTCAATGAAACTGCTGTAAAATTAAATAAAATTGAAAGAAAAACTTCACTTTAGTTTGAGTTGACAAATCTGTGTATTTGTAATGAGCTGTATAAATAGCTAAATATATCAAATAAATACAGTTAAAGAAGAAAAAGTTTCACATTTACTGTAATAATTTTAATCAATGCTTTAATAAACGAATGAATAAAATAACAGCAGCTGATAACTTTGGCATCGGAGCTCATCCAGTTAGCAAACAAATTAGCAGGGCGCAGAATAATTGTTAGTTTTTCTTTAGAGTAACCTATCTGCTTTGTGTGACCTCATAATTTATCTCCAACCTGGTAAAAGCTGCACTGATATAGACTATTGTTTTCTCTCTGTTATTACATTTTTATGGTTTGCTTCTCTTGCCTCTAACTGGACAAATAGTACAGATGGTCCTCCATTGCAACAGAGAGTGGAAATGACTTTCTGCTGTTTTGGCTTGTTTTAAACTCCTCTCCTACCAACAACAGTTTTTTCAGATACAGGTGTAAAAAAGTTTGTCCCTTTCCAGCCTCTCTGACCAAAATTGACGTCTCCCATTGGGTGCCCCGCCCACTATGGAATACGATTTACTAACTCTAAGATATGGGAAAGTTTTCCTTTTTGATAGACTTTCTGAGAATATATATTTATTAAATCCATTTTTGCAAATAAAAAGCACGCTTTCCCTTTAACATTGTGTTGTTTCATGAAACTACTGAGAATAGAATCAACAATTCAGGAAGGTTCAATGTTTGGCATAAAATGCCTTGAATGTTATAGATGTCATGGAGAGGAGGAGTCTGGAAGTTAAAGAAGATGGAGGTTTATTAGGATAAATGTGCAGGAATGTTTTACTAGCTGCTTGTTTAAAAAGCTTCTTCTTTCCCTGTTAGAATGAATCGATACTCACAAAAATCAGCTTCTAATTAAGCTTCTTTGTACATCTGTTTCATTATAAAAGGATGATTGTGTCAGTAGACAAAGCCATCAACAATTGAAAGCTTTCCACACCCTTCCTGCATAGAAATGCAATCACAAAGCCAGTCTTATTCTCTTCCATTATTCTTATTTCTTATAACAAAAACTAAAAAGGACATTTATGTTGATAGAAAAAAATCTATCTGATCAGGAGGAGATTGCAAGATTTCTGGAGAACCACATTAATATCGTTAACAGAAACTTTAACCTTAACATGAAAAGTTATAGTCGAATAGCAATTATTTAATCTCTAATCAAAAGAAATAAAAATGTTGAACTAGTTATGAATCAGATCTGTTTACTTAAAGTCTGTAGAGGCTGAAAAAAGTTTAGGTGCTAGTTTTACATTGTGTGTAGTTCGATTTATTACAACTCGGTGCAGGGATATGAACAGTTGGGCTGATATTATTACTGTGGTAGTAATGATGATGATCCACTGACTGACTATTTTTGTTTTGCTCCAGTTTTTCTTACTCCTCTGGAAGCAACAGCTTCATTGTTTCAGTCATAATGTAAAGATTTTTAAATAGAAGTATTTTTAAGCTAATATGCAGCATCAGATTTAAGGTTTTAGTTGGTTTTCTCATGGCAGCATTTTGGATGAAGATATAAAAGCAGCTTCTTTTCCTGCTGAGTGGAACTAATGAACAAAATAACAGCAGGTTGAGGTCAGCTGGGAGCAGATAACCTACAGATACCTCCGGGCTGTAAAAACCTGCCTTGGATTACAAGGGAGAGGCTGTGGTCTGTTTGCTGCAAGGCAGGCTGTAGTGATGTTGCACACAGAAATGTTCTGGATAGTTTATAGCTGCATGGTTTCTATGGAGTGAATTTTGTTTCATTATTGCTGCAAAGAAAGTTGAATTTGAAAGAAAAATGCAAACCAGAAATGAAACGTGTTTAAAAAATACTTCTGAGAGTAACTTTGCTGTTTTCTCAGGTTTAGTTTGTTCAAACATTTTTAATTAAAATGTATTTATTGTATTTTTGCACTACCAAAAAAATTCAAGCTTTTTTTTTATTTCAAATTTTACTTTTCATTCTTTTTCAGTGTCTCTGTTTCTGCGATTGAGTTTAATAAGCTGCGCCCTTTTCAAATTTTGTTTTCCTTCTGGAGAGAGGAGAAAACACTCATTTCTTTCTGTCTGCTTGGATGTTAGTGGAAACATTTTTATTGGGCTTGAAGTGAAGGGAATGTGAAGTGAATAAAATCTGTTAAACTCAATCCGTAAATGTAAAAAAAATCTGAAAATCGAAAATCTATAAAAACATTTCTTGCAAAAGTAAAATCTAAAAATCTAAATTCGAGAAACAAAAAAAGTGAAAGTTGCTCTCAAAACCTTTTTTGATTCAAACATTTTTTTTCTACGTTTTATTTCCGGCTTGTATTTTTCAATTTTTATTTAAAAAAGTTTTCTTTGCAGCAATAATGGAGCAAAGTTCACTCCTCCTTAGGCCGAGCTTGTTGGCAGTGCTGTAGTTGAGTAGTGAGTGGGAGTGCTTCACTGTGGAAAACCTCCCCTGTCAGCAGTTTTCTCTTTAGATTAAACATGAAACGGTGTCTTTCTGGAACAGATCAGCTGAGAAATACTTTAGTAAAGACTGAATCTGTTTAAAGGTGATGGCAGAGCAGCCTCAGAGCAAAGCTAGCTGATGAGCCTCACACCAAAGGCCTGCCCAGGAACTGGTTGCTTGGTTACTGTAACAAAACACAGGGAGTGGACCTGAGTCTGAGGCTGGCTGCTCCAGTTGCTTGAGAAAGCTCCCCTCCTCCTTGTTTGCCTCATAGGCTCTTTTACAGCTGATAAGGCTCTTATATTCTTTGAAACAATTGCTTTGGATACCGTCAAAGAGTAAAATGTCTTTCAGACCCCAGCTTTTCTTTCCTTTTAATATTTGCTGCATGTTTCCATGACAGAATAAGTCATAAAGACGTCATCTGGAGACACAAAGGAGTGAATTTGAGCCTTTGTCATCGGTAATAAGCGGAGGTCACATTCACCTCTTTCATGCCGAGCCTCCTGTCGGCTCCAACATGTTGCTCCAACAGCTTCACCTCCAGCCAAACATCCTCTCCACCCAGAGCCCCTTGTCCTTGAGAGTGAAACAGGGACGTAGAGAATCGGATTACACTCCAGGGACAGTGGCCTGTCCTCTAGCAGCTGACGATGGGGGACAACCGCACATGAATATTCACAGCCTGGGAGACGTTAATATTTTAACATGCCGGCGTTGTCCAAGCCTTGCCCCGAATCCTCCTCACCTTTGTGGACGTGTTGGAAGCAGAGCTTCGCCACATCACCCCCCCCTCCCTCCATTTCATATGTGGATTACTGAATGAACAAATTACTGCCTCCTGGAGCTTCAGGGAAAGTGATTAATAGCAGTGCTTGTTTTGAAGTGCATCTACTTTGTATTCAGAGAGCGTTCCTTCTTTACAGGTGGAGGGTAAAACTGTTTAGTGAGGCTGCTGCTGAAGGATGACATATTACCCTCATTCTGCTTTAACCCCACGGTCACAAAGTCAATCTCAGAATGACAGATGGGTCAAGGTTGTGCTTTAGAGCTGTCTCACTCCTAAAGCTGTGCGCCACCGACCGACCAGCTACCTCTATGTTCTGACGTTGCATTTGAATCCATTTGTGTAGCTACGTTCAGAAGCTGTGGGGTGTTTGTGCCCTGGATTCACAGAGGTTTAGCAAGCAGCCATGTTTGTTGGGGTCAGGATGATGCTGGCAAGGAGTGTGGGCGCTCCCTACCTGCTGGTTTAATGTGTTTGACTGCTTTCCTGAAACTTAATGATGTTTAATTTTCAATAATGCAAAGAAAAGCAGCTGATTTGTTTTGGAAATGAATAAATGGTAACTGCCTAAAAAAAACAACAGAAAAACTTCAGGTTCTGGATGTTGTTGCATAGAGTGAAGGACTGAAAAATGAACTTTGACATAGGATGAAGTAATGAACAATGGGGCTGCTACTAATGATTATTTTCCTAATCGATTCATCGTTTATTATTGTTTCGAGTAATCAATTAATAATCGGATGGCAAAAGGTTTCTGATAGAAGGTTTTTTACAGAAATAAACCAGGTGAAACTAAATCTTTTCCACCTGAGCAGTTCTGGGTAAAGAATATTGAGAGTAAGAAAATCTTAAACACGAAATATTTTTTTTTTTTTTTTTTTTTACAATTTTAGTATAAATTTCTGCTCTAATTGTTTTCCTCTGGCAGCTAAAGGTACGTTTTAAAGTCTCTATTCTCCAGTGGACTATTACTTGATTACTAAATTAGTTGATGATTAATTATGATTATTTCAGCCCTAATGAACAACCTTGATAGGATTATCCGCGACTTAAAAGAAAATAAATCGTTCATCATTTGTCCTCTTTCTGTCTTCTTTAATATTTTGACCATCATTCCAGATGTTTTATTGTCAAACAGCTTAATTGAGACTGAAGTGTTTTTTTTTTTCACCCACATGAGATAAATTACATGGTCGTTGTTATTACAGTAAAAATATTCAGAACTGCATTAATAAATCATATCTCATCCATGTTGGTTCCAGTTTCCATATTCAAACCTGACCTCAGTGGAGATTGCTGCTACGTATCCATAGTAACAATTTTTGTGCAAGTAGAAAACTCTAGAAATATTGTTTCTGACAAAAACAATAATGTTTTGATACCCAAAATGTGCTGGAATCCCGTATTTAACCCCCAGCTAAGAAGATGGGCTAAAAACCCTCCTGATCCTCCTGCTGAGGCGAAAGCCTGCGGCTGTTATTGAACTACAGCAACAGAAGGACGTTTATTTAGAAGAGATGAAATGAAAACTATTTCATCATGTTTGCATAGACATCGCCTCTCGGTCCTATTTCAGGCGTTTTAATGAATAAGGTATTTTTAAAATGATGAATTTCAATGAATGCATCAAACAGGCGCTGTGTTAGGAGTTCTGTTTGCCTTCTCCAGTGTTTTTAACACACAGAGATCTCATTGGTTGATAACTGGTATAAAGCATAGACTGAGTGCAGGTCAGACACCAATTAGAAGTATAGTTTGACAGCAGGAGCTGTTGAAATATGAGCTGAACAGGGACGGTGCAGAAAGACGGGATACATGGATAGCAGAGGGACTGTCTGTCATTTAAAACAAGGTCAAAGCAGCGCTGCTTTTTCTCCTGCTCTCCCGAGTCCATCGGTCATCATCACTGTGTCGCACTGTGAGGGCGATAAACACCCCCCCAGCACATTTATCACTTAGCCACTTCATGCTCCACTCTGAAGCTCCCACAATGCCCTCTGCTCTTAATGAGGAATAATAGGCCCTGTGACAAATATGCCTCTCTCTCTCTGCGCTAAGATTTTTCACATGCCTCATTTCCAAAAAACTCTTAAGGTTGGTGCTCCTTTTCTGAAAGTAAATTAAAAATAGCAAAAAATTTAAGGTTTTATAACCTGCAAGACATTTATGGAACTTAAAACCTTGAAAATCGGAAGACTTTTAAAAGCAATGTTAAACTATTGGGACGTCATTAAAAAGTCAGAAATGTGTCATGATTGAAATATTGATTCCAGTAAATGTTGGTGAATCAGGTTCAGGACGTGTTTGAGTCTGCAGTTATTGATTTGTCACAAGTCATTTTATCATGTTGGGTTTCAGCAACAATATCACATATTTTCCCAATAACAGCAGAGATGCTCTGATCACACATTAGTTGCTCTTTGTGACCTTCGACCAGCTGACACGGATTTGAACCCTGAACAGCATATCCAACACGTGTGAGCAGGAACTGAATGTTTTTACACAGCAGAGCTTCTGTCTCTGTTTGTGTTATTATGGCCTCCATGGTTGCTTATAAACCACAGGACGATGACGACACGGTTGATGTTGTTTGATGTTCTCGAACTTCCTGATTAGCCGAGTTAGCTCTAGGAATTCCTTGTGTGTGTTCTAGAGGATGTAGATCTAGGTGAGGACCCCTGCCCCTCGGTGTCAGGTGTTCTGTACCAGACTGAGCTCATCCACTAATGCTGACCTTAACTTTTTGCTAACCTGCTGGAAAAGATTGAAAACTCCTCAGTTTCTTCTTTCTTTTTTTGATTGCTTTAATCTGAGAAATGTAACATCAAGAAGGAGCTGCTATCTGCTCAGTCATAGATCTACTAGGATCAGGCAACAGCTGAGCTTCGTCTCATCCGACTTCAACCTGTTATTCTTATTGGAGGAGAATTCCTCCGCATCAATGTCGGCATCACAACCAGAAGGAAATATTTCTAGATTCTGGACCCCTCAAAATTTATAAAAACCTTATTTTTATTCAACATCAATATTTTAGACTTTTACTCTGAACCAATGGAGACATTTTGTAGATGAGTTTCTTTTGAAAAATGAATCGTAATTAAAAAGTTGTGGCTATGACCTTTAAAGTTTTTTCTCAGTACATTTATAGAAGACAGTAGCTCAAAATGCAGCCAAAGGAAGTTGAACGCAGTCAGAGACTTAACTAGTTTTTAATAAAAGACCCAAAACAATATTCAAGACTTCCAGTTTATGTGGAAGTAAAGATGAAACCCCCACCTGATCATTGAAGGGGACCAGTTTCCCCAAACAGAGACATCTAGGAGGTTTTCCTGCCAAAAAAAAAAGGTTTTTGCAAGAACTTTTCACTTTAAACATAAATTAAAGAAACAGGCTCCCTTCTAATATTCAGTGTAGGACTGCAGCTAACCCTTTTTTTAGCTAATTGATCAATCTGTTGGTTATTATTAATGAGCAAAAAGCATCTTAAAGAAGATTTTAGGCAGAATTTAGACTAGAACCCAGAAATCCTGAGTATCTTAGAGTCTGCATCCTCCAGCTAATGATTAATCACTTACTAAATTATTCGATGATTATTTTAATAACAGATTAATCTTTACACCCATAAACTTTGTGATCTTATTAGGTTTGAACTCTGGTTCTGTTTGGGTTGTTACCAACATGTGTCATCTGAAGTTTTAATCTGACATGTTTAAAGTGTTTATGTATGTGATAATCACAGTGTCACACATTTAAAGCGGAGGAACTAAAAACAAATTTTATTATTGCACTTAAATGTCTCCCTATATTTTTATTTAAAGAAGCAGAGGAGCAGCTTTTCTAACCGCGTTCATAAATACTCGTGTCTTAGTTGGCGATGATGAACCTTGTTTGCAATGGAAATCATAAATGGTAGTTGACATGACAACCTGCTTGCATAAGCAATGACTGCTACTTGCCTCAATATTTATGGTGACATCAAAACAAGAGAAAAGGAGAGTTCAGTTCAGGGAGGAGACTAAATTTGCACCAAGCGCTGACTGAAGTTCAAATGAACCAAAGACGCTGTCTGATGAGATGTAAACACAATGACATGGAAGCTAACCTCTCACCTCACCTGAACTACCTTCATATCAGCACTTTGTGATGGTTTAAAGAAGAGATTTAATGTCTTTAGTGTTCTCTGGGCTCGACGTCTCAGCGTGGAGATACTCAGTGTAGCTGGCAGCCCTTCAGGGGGCTGGTGTGCTGCTTCCTCTCTGCATACCTGCTAGGTAGATGTCAGCCCAGCTCTCCACATCCACCAGCCTCCGGTTAATGATCTGTGCTGCAATGTTTTCCTGTAGAGCGAACAGAGGGAGAGAATAATCCCTTTATCAGGAGAAACAGACTCAAAAATCTACCAGAATACTACTATTTTTTCTGTTTCGCCAACATTGTTTTAGAGGTGAGCATTGTATAGTTTGTGTCACGATTTATCAGCGGCTGTTTGCACGGAGCGGAGTGGTGGCAGGATGCTGTTATTGTGTCCTGAAGCTCTATGAGCAGAAGGTGAGGTGAATTGGAGGGAGAAGCAGGTGGGGGGGTGAGCAGCTGTTGAAGTAGCCATTTTTAGCTCTTCATCTCATTGAAAAACATTACATATAGTTAACTGCAGGCAAGTATCAACTGATTTCTTCTAATTATATTGCATGAGTTTGCACATCATATATCAATGATGTTATATCTGTGTTGAATGGATATTTGTTGTAAATAAAAAAGGTTTTACGATAAAATGTTTTGCTGCATTTTGAGCTACTGTCTTCTATAAATGTACTTTAAAGGTCATAGCCACAACTTTTTAATCATTTTTCAAAAGAAACTCATCTAGAAAATGTCTCAACTGGTTCAGAATAAAAGTCTAAAATATTGATACTGTATAAAAATAATGTTTATCAATTTTGACGGATCCAGAGAGCTATAGGAGATTATTACGACACGTGATTTTATTTTATTGTCTTGGAGTGTTTACGTATAAAATGAGCCCATTTATGCCAGGATAGGACGTGTTTTCAGTCCTAGAAGATGAAAATTCAGAATCACAGGTTATTCATCTGTGTTAGTGGACTTTAGTTGGCTTATAATTGAGTTGCGGGTCATAATCCAAAGAGGTACAACATGTTTTGTTCTGCATCTAACAGCTTGCTGTCACAAAATGTGACTTCAAAAATGTCCCGGAGCCGAGCAGTGGGAGCTAAGGGGTTAAATTCATGCTGAATGTTGCAGGCTTAGCTCTAGAGATTCCTGAAGCTGATATTGCTTTCTCTTCCTCCATTTACGTTATAGAAATGACCCAATGATAACAAATGTTACGCAAGTTTCAATTAACAATGAAAGGAAGTTAATAAACTAAACAAAGGGAGCAGCAATGCATGATTCAGCAGATCTTAGGCGTGGCTGCTGATGGCATTTATGGATCAGCCAACATTATACGCGCTTCGGCTGATACAGAGGCAAACAAAAGGAGCTGATATCTGCCCAAAACATTGAGGGACCGGCGTATCGGTCTACTTCTAGTTAGCTGGTTATCAATACCTGGTCATAATGCCTTAAAGTTGAACACTGAAGGCCTGTGTTTAACTGAACCTCCAGATTAGCTGCGTTTCCATGCTTTCCAAATCAATATTCATTTAAAACGCTGCTGCTCCTCATTACTTGGAGGTGTTTATTGGATCTATAGGTATGATTACCAACACATCTGGGCTTGTAGAAAGGATCAGCGGGTCAAACTAAACCAAGGTCAACAAGCCACACCAGAACTGGAGTGCTTCTCTGTGCGGTGAGAGGAAGTGGACAGCTGGTCTCCCCACACAGAAATGAGATTTAAGTTAAAATAGCTGAGCTCTGGCTGCTTTATGTTTGGACACAACCCACCAAACTGGACGGCCTTAATGACAAGTGGCCCTGTTTTAATAAGCAGAGACCCAGGCGGGCAGCACCAGGAACCGCCGGTTAAGTCTCTTAATAGAGCCTATGTATAATTCATCGGCACACTCTGAGCTTTGTGGCTGACTGACTTTCTCCAAGGGACCAATAATTAGAAAAATGATAAATCCCCCCCCACCCAGTCAGAGACGCTCACAACAACACAGCTCCTTCTCAAAGGTGTGCCAGGTTGCCTTCATATTTAATCGCTCTCAGACGGATGAGCGTTCAGAAATTATTCATCTGCGACAGCTAGAGCCATAACACACCTCAGCGCCCCAGCTGTCAATGAACGACCTTGAAGAACATAAAAACATCCTCTCCTCTGCCTGCAACGTCATCTGACATTTAGCCAAATCCTACAGTTTGCAGGAATTAAACCTGGGATGATTCTGTTTTTACAGTTGTCCCTCAGGTGTCGGTGTACTACCTGGATAAAACGTCTAAATCCTCTGATTTACTCAGCGTTGACCTTTTTTTGTCCCCTGCTTCAACAAACACTTACTTTTTAATTTCTAACCTGTAACACAGCAGGTGGGAAGTCATTGTGCAACGTCTCAACGCTTCCAGGGAGATTAGGTTGTCGTCAGACTGATCCAGACGTCCTTCAAGCAGCGTTTGGCTGCTGTTGGGTTAGAACTTGTTTAGATGTCATTAGAGCCATCAGGGAGTTTGCTGGGGAAGAAGGTTTCAGGCAGAAGCACTTTAGTTCATGTGCGACGCCCACAGTCATCAGATAACCTTGCTGCTGCTTTTCTAGGTTTTGTTTTTCCTCTGACTGCATGCCGTGGTTTAGACACGGATAAAAGTTTACGCCAGTTTACATCCATTAAATCTTCTACATTTATTTAATCATTTATTGATTTAGTTCACTTTTACAACAACTCCCTAATTGTTCTAAGTGTGGACTTTAACTAGGCCGCTCTAACAAATGAGCATTGTCATATTTGCTTCCTGATTTGGCAAGGCATGATACCCTGATCGATAACCGTCAGCAATAACATCACGATTTCACTGCATTATGACTACAGCTCTGAATTGTGTTAATTTAAAATATTTGAAGTAGAAAAATAAAAATGAAGGGAAAAAAAAATCTTCAGCTTAATCTCTATAAAGTCAACTTTAACTCTCACTGATGGCAAATTTTTAAATCTCCGATGTCATGTCAAATGCAATTAAAACAAATTAATGAACAAAGTTCTGTTGATAAGATGTCTACTTTCATAGCTAACACAGCTCAGGTTACACTTCACAGGTCTTTCTATTAACCTAATCTATCATGTTGGGATATTTTTACAGGTGCACCGATCTATTGGCCAGCTGATCAGTCAGTCTAGGTTTTCTTAATTTTGAGAGACTGGTGATTGACCTTGGATGTGAAACTGTTCTTTTCTACATATCTGATCTATGTCTGTGAAGCTCTGAAAACCAGCCGCTGTCAATGCCTTGTCAGTAAGATCACATTTCCTATCAGGCTTTCTAAGGATCGGGAGCTGGTGATCGGCCAGAAACCTGTAATCTGTGCACCCCTATTGTATTGTGTTTTATCCATAGTTGCAGATGCAACTGAATTTTTTAAATTAAATTTAAGGCTAAAACTAAACATGGATTCAGTACTTTTTTATTTAAAACTAATGCACTCCGACACCATCCAACCCACTGCTTGACCAGTTTTATCACCAACCAGTGGTGTTTGTCTCACTAACGCCTGACGCTAAAGGTGCCTCGCTCATTTTAAAGTGGCTTTAAATTTACCTCTATTATTGTAGCAAACAGTGGTTAGTGACGCTCACTGCTGGCTGGTGCTGCTGTCCGAACACACATGGGTTAGCCTTCCTTTTAACTGCCACCATCCTTTGCGGTAGTGGAAGTTTTTCCAACAAGCCAACTGTAATGAGTGTCAGAAAGGGGATACGTTTTACTAACTCCCCTCCTTCAGGCATCCTTCAACTTGTAGAGCTAACAGCTGCAGGGGAGCTATAAGGAAACATCTGACCACTTTTTCTCTGGATGGAAATCATGGTATCGCAGAAAGTTTTAGCGGCTATGAAACTGACTTTATCATTGAAACGGCTGACCGGCCCATAGCTGTGTCCATCTCCTTGTTCCACCATCTTCCTTATCGACGCTGAAGAAAAGGATAAACCAAGTAAAATAACACCACCTATTAGGTGTAGTCAGATTACTGGTTGTCCTGGTGACAGATCCTCCCACCTGAGCTGTGGATCTTAGTTACTGGAATTATCTCAGGATGGAAGAATCATTTAAACAAAAGTGTTTCTGAACAGAATTACCCACTATAGCTTTAAACTGAGAATATTGTTTCCTAATCTGCTCCTCTGTGTATCATTTCTTTTATTTTGTATTGAAGTTATCACAGCGCTCTGTCTTCGTGCTGTTTGTTTTACAGTGAAGGTTGACCTCTTTGAGGAGCCCCAGGACTCCTAACACATTAGTCAGGTTAGTTAATGCTTGTCAGAGAGGTTCGTTAAGAACGTACATAAAGAGAAAGGATGTGGAAGAAGAGTTTTAGGGACCTGCTGACCCGATGAAACATCGACTTTATGTCTGCTTCCTGGGTTTATTGAGACCTATAGTTCATCCAGAGTTTCTCTGCACTGTTGTATTATTGTTAGATATATCCAAATGGTATCGCTTTAACATTAAACACTACTTACCGTTACCACGGTAACTATTCTTTAACCCGAATCAGTCAGTTGGGAATCCAAAGAATAGCAGCGCTGGTTTGAATCTGCTCCTTTTGAACAGGGAACGATACTGAGATAGACAAGATTCTAGGACACATTTCCTCAGGTTTGATCATTTAAAAAAGATGGTTTTAATGCTTTAAAAAATAGTTCTGCCATCTGGGCATAATTTGTCTATAGAGGTAACTTAATGCTTGTTTTATTCTGGTTTAACTGGCCTGTTTAATGAGAGGCTGACGCTGTGTGGGGGGAGAAGAAAACCTTTTGGTTTGTCAGGACAGAAACTGTGACTCCATTAATGTCAGGATAACCGTTAATGCTGCTGAGTTATTTTTAACGTTTCGTCTTGTCAAAGTTGTATGTCGACAAGGGTGTCTGGAGCTCCCTCCTCATATGGAGGCTGAGAGTGCGAGCTGGAGGCAGGAATAAACCCAGCAGTCTCAGTTAAGCTTTAACAGCAACAGACAGTTTTGGCCCGCAGCTTTCTGCAGGGCTTCGCCACAAAGGTGCGTTTTACTCCACCTGGATTCAGGAAGCTCTGAGTGAAGAAGAAACTGTAGCCTTGAAACATATCTGGCCTGTTTCAGCACCGGTGCAGCATACAAAGAGAAAAGGATCACCCCTGCTGATATCTTCTAAGAACAGCCTTATCTTGATGTCCTGCTGTAGACTCGGAGCCACACAGGACGGCAAGGCGCAGTACGTGTCGTTACACTTCCACTAACACCTCATTCTGCCTCCTCTGACCCGCCTGGACAGCACCAGCAGCGGGAAGACAAGAGGATCAATGTTTTTAAATGCATTTCAAAGGAAATCGACCCATCAGCGGTTATTCCAAAGTGCTTCTGCAACGCATCAATTTAACTCAAGCCTGAAGCAAAAATTTCTCTGCAGCTCAGCCGTTAGTTTGATGAAATGCACAATGTTCAACCAGTCGGCAACTATCGATGGCTCACTCTGGGAATGAAAGGCATAGAGGACTCTATTCCTCTGTGTCCAGAGATCTGCCATTATGCAAGGTCCTCAAGGCAACGGACCTAATTTTAGCAGAGACCCTTGGGAAAAGGACACAAGCAAAGCCGAGTCATTGACTGCCTGCCGGCTGGAACAGCCCATAGCTCTACAAGTCTGCACTGTATGGAAAGTGGGTTACTATGTAAATGTAGCAGAAGCATCAGTGATGTCTTCATAGAGTTGACCTTTTTAGCTTGACACAAAAAACCCTTCATTTCATTCCACACAATGATCGTTTTAAAGAAAAGTCATCTGGGTCATGGCAACCAGAGAGCAGCCTTAAACTAGAAGGCAACCCGACTTTTGCCCAGTTTTTTCTGAATTCTCTGAATCAACTTTAAACTTGGCAGTAATTGAAGTGATGCACTAGGTGTATGCTAACAGATTTTATCTCCTTTCCTCCCTATCATCGACTCACTCTGTTCTATTCCCGGTAAAAACCAAAACTATGGGAGTAAACCTTCCTCCTCAGCAGGATGCTGCCACCACCGTGTTTCATGATGCTGGTGGTGGTTTTAGGATGTCTTCTCTCCACTTGTTACTGTTTACATGTAAAAGCACCTTCTTTAACACGTTGGCTGTTTCTATTACATGATGTCTGTAAAGCTGCAATGGGTTGGATTTAAAGGCTGAAACAATTTATCACAATCAATCGTTGATGAAATAATGGAGTAATTGTAACTAAGTGTACAGTATAAAAACCTTTATAGACTCTGAAACACAGAGATCAAAAATGATCAATCAATGATCAATAAATCTATTCATTTTATATCTGAGAATGAAAAACCTTTGTCTGTAAATATGCTCTGTCAGGAGCTTATCAAGTTGCTTTCTGAGCATTACATTGAGTTTTTGTGTGTCAACCTTTTCACCATTTAAAATGTGCATATGTTAGTTTTTGTGTTCAAACACTTGTTTTTAGAAATGTTAAATTGCTTAGAGTATCCCTTCTTAGATTACATTTGTTTGTGGATCCAAAGTGACAGATTTCCCCGTCTTTATTCCTCTTTAGTTATACATCCTTTTCAGTTGGTTTGCAACTTAAAACCTAGAAAAATATAAGAGTTGGTGGTTTTAACACCAACGTAAAAGAAATCGGTGTAGGAAATAATCTTGTAATGCAGATGTATATTTTTTAAGCGGTTCAGAGATGTGGAAGGTAACGTGTGGAGAGAAACCAAGGAATGCAGCTAGAGCCGTGGATATTTTAGCTGAACCAGTGATCAACCGGCAGCTTAATCCCTTCAGACGTCTGGCTTTAAGCTCTGTCATTATGTCTCCCTGACTTTTTTTTTTTTTGGTCTGTTTTTGTTCCTCAGTAGTAATTAAGGTATTCTGTGTGTATTGGAGTCGGTCCTTAGTTGCTCGTCTCAGCCTGATGGAAAGGTTTCTGATGATTTGTTTAGGCTGGTATGAGGAAGAAGCCATTCAGACTGGACTCTGTTCTTTCTCACAGCGTCCAGCAAACATCCCTCATCAGGCTCACTGGATGAAGCTGCTGTACCGGTGAAAGGGTTCGTCTCCATGGTGCTCAAATCATATCTGTAGACAAACGTTCATCAAAGAAACCAGAAGTTTGCTTTTTTTAAGTTATTTTTACAAGAGATTTTCCAAATTCCTACATGTACACCCCCCACATTTGACCAGTAAAGTTTCCTCTGGTAACAGTCGGCTTTGTGCCCTGGGGCTCGGACAAAAACTGGGGCTGCACTAGGAGTCTGGGTTTTATCAGACGCTTTATTTGTTTTAGGTGGAGTGGGGGTGTAGGATAGGCTCCAACACTGCTGCCCCCCTCCCATTCATAGAAAGGTTCAAGAGAGACACCCCAGTGTTTTACCCTGCTGAGACATGTGGTTTCCATTCCTTCTCTACTTCACAGTAAACTGCTGGAAGCTCACAAGACAAATACCTGCATTTATTTCACATAGTTTTTTTAAAAGCCCCACTAAAGCTCTGTGTGTTATTCATTAAAAAGCAGCAGCATAAATGTTTGTTTTTCAAACTTTCTTTGGTTAGATGTCATGTTAGCTTCTAAAACACTCAACTTATCTTTATATGCAGTAAATTTGGTTCCATTATTGTCGCAGCAAAGAACTCGTTTTATAATCAAAAAAGGTAATTTTGAGTAATTTTGCTGTTTTCAAATAGTTTTATTGTTTTGAAGTTTAATTTAAAAAAATGTTTTTACATTAAATTTTTTATTTTTCTAATCTAAATTTCTGTTTTAGATTTAGTTTTATGAGTTGCGTTATTCTCAAATTGCATTTTATTTGTTCTCTTTACTTCAAGCCTAATGCAAACAATTACACCAATAGAAATGCATCTTCGCCCCTCAGTAGTGAAGAGAAGGAGATCTATAAAACACAATTTGAAAAGAAAACAATTCTTAAAACTTGATCTGGAAAAGGAAAATTTGAACAAAATAAAATCAGAGAAAATGGCAAAATTACTCAAACATTTTTTTGATCGTTTTTCAAGTTTCATTTCTGGATTGTAGTTTGTCAGATTTCCTTTCACCAAACATGTTCTTTATTTGCACCAGTTTTCAACAGACTATTAAACTCTGTTAACTATGTTTCTAATATGTTTTTGTTTTTTATTAGACTGATGTTTTCTTGCCTTTATTTGGGTTAGTTGTCATTTTCCAATAAAGCTGCTGAAAACCAACATTTAAGATTAGATTATTACATCAAACCAATAAAAAACACTCCATACAGAGAGGTTGGCATGTTGAACTGACTCATTGTACACGTATTCTCCTTTATAGAACCTGTTTTTTAGATTTAAATCCTGCGTCTTGTTCTCCTGCCTTTTCATCCTGCTTTAAAGTGACCCAATGCTTGCAAGACACGATGTTTGCTGTCTAACCTCTTTCCCTTAGTGCTTATATTGAGCACAAAGCATTTTCTCTCTGACATATTCATCTCTATGCTACCACTTTTGGAAACTGTCTCACTTCTGTACCTCATAGTTGGTGCGTACAGTTTGTCCTGTTTCCTCTTCATATGATAATATTGGCACATTAGGCATTGTTTCCCCTGAGGATGTAATCAGCGTGATATCTGGGAGCTGCTAGCAGCTCTGGCGTCCTGCCTATCAGCTCTGTGGCAGAGCCAGCCCCACGTCGTCACCAGCCCTGTATCCCTGGAGGAGGGAAGCGTTTGTATGGTTCTGTGCTTAACTTGGCTTAGGTTGAAGATGAAGAAATGTTTTGTGATACTGCTAGCAGTGAGATAAGGATTTATGTTTGGACACATGGATGGTTTTAGTTTTGATTAAAAACAGATATCTATTTTTTTTCCAAATTTGCTGATATTCCTTTATGGTTGTGAATACTAATGACCCAACAATAGCAATCAGAGAGCTAAACAAGGCAGCTTCTTCCAACAGGGATGTTGGTAAAATTATTTCTGAAATTAGCCTCCACTGTGTTTTAAAACCTGGAAGTTTTCAAGCAGAGTTTTTTTATTGTTGTTTTTGTACAACATTAAACTTTGGAAAACGAAAATGCCAAGATGTTTCTAGATGCAGCTTCTGTCTTTCTTTGTTGAATGTCCCACTTTTTTCGGTGTGTTTTTAAGTAGCGTTCTCTTGCAAATCTTCATCAAGAATGTTGCTTCCTAGCTGTAGTACGTTGTTTTTACCTTAAAATACACTAACCCTGTTTTTGACATCAATCAGATCTAGCTGTATGTTATAAAACCTCGTCTTTAGGAATCTGATCCTAGATGCTCAAAGAAGATCAACCAGACTATTCAATTGACGCAACGCTGTTTTTCTTTTAACCACTGGGGGCGCTAGAGCTGTATCTTTCAGGTTTAGTGCCCCTGCGTTTTAGTTCTGGTAGCAGACTAGTTTGGACCAGCAGGTTGAGACGTCATGGAGTTTATTTAAATATCAAGGGAACAGTCATCCCTGTGAATTAAATCCCTCTCGTATCCGTTTTGTTTGCTAACAACTTTTATCCTAGTAAATGGCTGTAAAGCTGCACGTTGTGTCACATGACTCAATTAGCGACAGAGCCAACCCTCAAGTTACAATTAAATTTTAATACATCCTAAATTAACCTAATACTGTGTGAAAATTTGTGTAGTCGCTTTAATAAAAAAAAAAATGTTTTACGATAGATCCAAGAAGGTTTTGTCGTCGTTATTGACTCCTGATTGGCTTTTACAGTTAGCATTCTCACCAGGATGTTTTATGCTACTCTTGTATCGTGTTTCTGTGTCTTTTATTAATGAAGCTCACTCCTTTTCCCTTCTCTCTCTTCTCCATGTTGGAAGCAATTTTTATATCTCCCCTTAATATGCCAACGATCAGATTGATCCAGAGACTTTGCTCTGATCCACCTGCCGCTGCAGTAGTGCTGCGTTTTACTGCATGGTTTTATTGGCTGGCTTGGTCACCTCACCCTTGCTTTCAAAGCTGGCTCTCTGTCCGCTGGCAGGGCGGTAGCGCATGTGTTCATCTGCCTGCAAGCTCTCTGGGTGAGTCGATGACAGAGTCTGAAGGGCTCAGGGTTCACATGTTCCCCGTGCTTTTCTCTTGTCCATGTGCAAACAAGAAGGAAAACACGGTTTCATGGCGGTTGCGCTCAATAAAAGTCAGCATGTTGGCCTGATTTTAGTACAATGCTCAAAACTTTCAGTGTAACTAGTGTTTGTGCTGAAATGTGCTGATCAAGTCGTAAGGAAAGGGAGCCCAGATGTCAGGCAAAGAACCGATGTGCTCAGAAAGTCCTGACAGGAGTGAAGAAAGTTATGACTGATGTTTGGCATCCTGATATGTTATCAAGGGGAAAATTGTAAAACCACTATCACTGTTTTTAAGATGATTGGACTCATTTATCAAGCAGTTAAATGGAGCAAAACCAGAACAGGAATGTGACAGTTTTTTTCCTCTCTGCACCGCCTCTTGGTGTTTGCAGTAGGACAGTCGTCTGAGCTGTTTGTAGGATGTCAAACATTAAAGTTGTTTTGTTACGGACGGTGGTGGTTATTTTAAGGGAAGGTGAAGGGGTTTAGTTTCAAAATAAAAGCAGATTTTCACTGAACGTCTGCGCCCCAAACACACACCGTTTCTGTGAGCATTAGTGCTGTTCTGAATTTAAATCGCAGGGTTTTCTTTCTGGATTTTTGGACGACCCATGCAGACTGTAAATACCAATGACTGTGTTTGAGTTCTTGCATCATCTTACTGATATGTCAACTGAGCAGATTTAATGTGTGGTTTCTAACCACTCTACATTGATTGGTCTGAAATGTCATGTGAGTTTATTTGGAAAGATAAAAAGTTGTTTGGGCTTTTAGATCATTGAAGACCCCTAAAGAGCTCTGCTTGAGTTTCTGATAAAGTCTGAAATGTCTCTGCCAGGATGAATTTTGTCGTTAGTTCCACCTCCTGGAGTAAACACACAGTCTATCTCTGAGCTAAATACAAACCTTTAATGACAACTGATCACTCTGCATAAACAAATGCTTCATCCTCATACTGTAAGAGCAATCAAACCCCCGAGATCCACAGCTGCAGACCCTTGTCTGAAGGCTGATGATGGTCCTTAAATAATTACAGAATAAAAACATCTCACTGAAAATGCCCTCAGTTTCCGCTGAGGAGAAATATTCCCTCTTTCAGAAGCTAAAAGTTTAATTTCCCTTCAATCTTCATATTGTCTAAGTCTGTCATGTTTAAGCTCCTGCAAGGACACAGCTTTCTCTATCCTTCTGTACACTGAGCACAATTGGCCTCCCTCCTCCAGCGTAAACTGAGGAGGTGTTTCTCCATCACTGCTTATTAGGATGGACTCTTAATGCCTCCATACAGCCTGAAATCCTCACTGACCTAAACTTGTGTACAGGATCTAAGACTCGCCGTGGGATGCGAGTACCTGGCATTCTCGTCCAAATCAATAAATCCCAAAATAAACTTTAGAAGGACAACCATGTCTCTGCTGTACCCAGAGGTGTATTTGATACATAAAGGTTATTAGCTTTCATTGGTTTGAGTGGATTTAGAACAATCAATAAAAACTGATTAAAATCGGTTCAAATTTATTGGTGTAACCTAGCCTGTCGCCCCGAGGTCAGTGATTCAGAATCTGAATGATTAAAAATGAATCACTTGATGAAATAACTGAATCCCTCTGCTCCCACTTCCTCACTGTTTTCCCACAGCGGTTAAAAGACTTGAGGCAGGAATCCAAATCAACTCAAACATTTCTCATAGTGGCTTTCTTTCTGACACAATAAAAGGATTTTTTGGTGAGCAAAGCCTCTCATGAGCTCTTAGGCAATTACATTAGGGTTACTGTTAAAACCGATGTTTATCAATTTAAATGGACATGCACAGACATTGCAACAAGCATGTCCTCCAGGGGCTGTCAAATGCTCAGGCAGCGGTGTAAAGTGCCAGTCATTCATCATTCTCTTCATCATTTAATGTTCAATTATGTCAAAACAGCCTTTAGGTCATCCGTGCTGGGGATTGATAGCTGCTCTGTGAGGCAAGTGGAGCTTTCAGGCTGCATTATAACACAATCAGTATGGTTCAACAGCCCCAGCTCTCTGCTACATTAAATAAACGGCAGCCGGGCTCCCACCCTGCCGCAAATTGAACGGTTCCAGTGGGAGCGCCATGGCCAGCGTTCAGAGCGTTCTTTCACACCGGCAACCCAGTTAAGGCGATCTCCTTTGTTGTGCCGGAAATAATTGATGTTTCTCAGCATGGTCGGAGGATTGGCTCGGCCGTGTGTGAATCGGAGCTTGGCTGTGCTGAGTAATTTGCTCATTCCACAGCCCCACAGACTGCAGAGTTACTGTAATAAATCACTAATGTTCATTCCAGCACTATTACAGAACCAGTAAAATGTGACTCGCTCATCCAAAAACACATCACTGCAGTTTGTATTTCAACCTCCCTTACTGAATATGACACTTTATTTTTCAACATTTATTCATTTCCCTATTTTCAGCTGATCGGCTGAAATATGTTTAAGTTGATTGATGGTGAACTGAAGCTGTCAGAGACTCTGAAGTCTGCCGTAGACCAAATGCGTAGTTTTAACAGGATTAAGGCTAAGCAAAGCATGAAGAAAGTAAACAGAAGTAAATCCCAGTGCAGTGTTGTTCACCTCTTTAACCTAGCCAAGCTTTTTCTGTCGCTGTTGTTGCCTCCTGGGCCTGAAATAGCTGCTGGATTTATCTCTGCATGGGAGGAGTTGGTGTTCATGGCTTATCATCCACCATGGTCTCTGTCGGGGCTTCGAGGGTCTTGGTTGTTAAGTTAACAGAGGTTAGCGTGTCAAAGTGTGGCATTTATTAATAGCACATGCTTCAGTTAACAAACAGCTTGGTTATTCTTTAAACAGTGTAAGTTTTACGTAAGGCTGCACCACAGCTTTAAACTAGGTAAAATCTTCATGCTAAATATCGCATCTTATCTCATCTTTTCTTCATTCCGTCTATAAAGCAGCTGTGAACTAACCTGCACATTAAAACCTGTCTGTGGTGTTTTAAAGCTGCATGTCGAAGCAGTACGATTCAGATTCTCAAGATATAGCATCAATTCATTTTGATCTTATTTAGGGATGCAAGTTATCGATTGGTAAATTAATCTAAAGTTAAATCAAGAATCATTGATTTTTTTTTTTTTTTCCTTAAAGTATTCTTTTGTATCAAGAGGATTTTTCCATTAGCATGAAGAGCTAAATATTTTTTTCCATAACGTTTAGGATAAAAAAGGTACATTATATTTTCACAGTTTGTTTTGCCAGCGTTCTGACATACTGACTGAATAAACAAATAGAATGTTTTTCAAGCATTTAACTTTATAAGATATAAAACAACAGAAACATGTTAGGTTACTGAATGAAGAAAGATAAATGAAATATGTGAAACCATCGCTAACATCGCTCTGATGCACTGTCAGGCCGTTTTTCTCTTTTCTATAAAATGGACGCTAGCTGTAAGGTAGCTCTGTTTCTGGTTAGATCCAGCTTTCATTGTTGGTACAGATTTTCTGTTATTTGCACTACTTTTAAACAGGTGGTTCTGGTTGTAATGTTAGAGCTTGGCTCTATGGAGTGCATTAAAGCAAAAGCCTTCCCCTGCTGGCATGTCCTTTTTTTTATCATAATAGTAAAGTAGATGGCAATGTTTGTATCAACAAATCCTCACCTCCCGAGCACAGCAGAGAAGTTATGCTGCTCTACTGTTCAGTACAGCTCAATGGGAGCTATTTAGCTGAGAACTTGAGAAGTTTATCCAGTGTTTCTATTAAGCAGAATTGTATGAAGTTCATAAATTCAGAAACAGAAAACCTGTTTTTTTAATTTTTTTTAATTCGACTCTAGTGGTTTATAAATGTAAAATGAAACCAAGCAAAGAAGACTACATCTACTAAAGATATGAGCAGTTTCTGTTGTATTATTCATACTGATGTTGAAATTGTGTGATAACTTTCTGCTATATAATATCTAAACGTGAAGAATATCAGCCTGGCCAATGCTGGGCTGTTTATCAGCTCTTTAACTCGAAGCGGCTGATGATGAATGGCAGCGTTCATAAAGGGGCATGTCCATAAAGCTGGAGAGCCTGTTGACTTCAGCAGCTGCATTTGAAATGAGAAGCAACTTCACTTTTCATCAATCCCCTTCTCTCCGTCCTCCTACTTAACTTCTCTCTCTTGCTCCTCACCTCCTTCCCTGTCTGTCTACGTCTTTCTCTCCCTCTGTCACGCCGCCTCTTAAGCGCCACAGCAACCTTCTCTGAGGGATTGGTTGCCAGGAGACGGGGTTCTCTCCCCATTGTACGCCGACAAAGGTGGATGGGGCGGGCGGTGGGGTTGCAATCAGCCTGCCTGCAGAGAATTGGAGGCCAGGGAGACTCGTACTCCACAATCAGAGTTGTGTTAAAGAGGATGAGGAGGATTGCTGACGCTCTGAATTCCTTGAGCTTACTCCAGATCTCCCAGTAATCATGCTGGGTGTGCTGTGTCACAGTGGGATAGAGACTGGAGGCAAAGGGTGACTCAGAAACACAGCTTGATGAGATTAGTTATTATAACAAACTTTTTAATTAGCCAGTCTGACCCCACCCCCGGTGCTCTCTGACCTCACTGCTCGGTGCCTACTCTGTGCGGTGAAGATGTGTGTGCGTGTGTGTGTGTGCAGCGCACACATGCCAGCATGCATCTTCATTTAACTATAGACACTAAGAAGGAAAGAAATGAGTCTGTCTGGTGTGCATGCATGGCTGCGTTTACTAGCAATCCATTTCTCATTTCTACTTGAACTGAAATGATGGCCTCTCTTATCAGTCCATTATATTCACTTAAAGCTAGAAGGTCAGCATGCTTCTGCTCTGGTGCCATTACTCTAAATAAAGATTGCTTTCACTCTAAATAAACCAATGATTATATGCAGCAGTCTCACACCGCTGCACACTTTGGATCATTAATTCTAGCATGCTGCAGGGTTCACACCCTGGACCCTGAATGTGCTGGTCGTTATTGATTAACACCATGAAGGACTTCGCTCGTTACCAGGACTGATTGTGGCTATTTTAACCGGAAGAATCCACGGGTGCAAAGCTGCAAATATTTAGTGTTACATTTTCACTGTTTGTTTTAAAATATTGTTTTGTTTTAAGCTTGAATTTTGTTGCTCTTTAAATGAAGCCCCCTCCCAGAGGGGAGCGTGGAAATCAAGGCTAGTCTCGGAAAGTAATGTCATTTGTCATCTTTTATTATAAAACCTAAGAAAAAAAATCAAATAATTAATTTTATCGATCATTTCCCAGCCAATGTTTGTCAGTGAAGCACTTGTCCTAAACTAATCTGACTTTAGAATGGTGGTATCCAGAAAGCCTGAAGTCCATAAACATGGTGCCATGAACAAATCATTCCCTCCATGAAGCGTGGTGGAGGTGTCTCCTTCAGCATGGTCAGGGAAGCTGGAGGAGTTGATACTAGGGATGCATTGATGGTAGATTTTTTTCCAACTAAAATACAAGTATTAACATTTCAGACCGCATTGACACAGCGTACAGATCAGATGTTGGTCATAATAAAAAGTTTGATCGCATTCTCTGATATGATAAGCAGATAAAGATGGACTTTCACCTTTGATCTGTTGCCCTTAAGATGCACCTTTTTCCCTTTTGTGTTTACAACTCCTCCTCAGTTGGCCTTCAAGAATAGGCCTGCTATAAACTTTGCTTTGAGAGCTCTGCTTACAGACTAGCATGGATGCTAAACTAACCATAGGATTCCCCTGTAAATAAGCGGGGTCTCCTTCTTCTGCCACCTTTGCTCACTTGGAAATACTTTTGTGTCCTTCTTATTTGTTCTCCTGGTGTCATTCTTAAAACTGGCCCCCGAGATCCGTCGTCCTCCACATTTTAGATGCATCTCTACTTCCACACCTGAACACCATTGTTAAATGATCTCCTCATTATGCAGCCGGGTTCTCTAGAGTCCTGCTAATGACCTGATTATTTGACTGAGGTGTGTTAAAGCAGAGATGCATCTAAAAGGTGCAGGACACCGGCCCTAAAGGACCAGATTTGAGGATGGCTGCTCTAGATAGAGGAAGGAAAAGAAATATTGCCTCTAAAAATCACCCCAAATATGTTGGATTGGTTCGACTGAGGCCAAAATGATTCGTTTCAGCCTTAAAAAACCTTTAAAAAATTCAGTTTCTAAAGGTGCAAGTTTCTGCCTGTAGCCAAACTTTTCATTTCTTTGTTTTTATAAATGTTTTTTGCAGAAGTTTGTAACTAAATGTGAAAAATTTCAAGGTGCATAAATGCTCATGGGATACACTGGAACCATTTAAGTGAATAAGCTACAAAAATGACTTGATGATGAATGAGGGCCGAGCGCTGAGTGAAGAAGAAATGTTGGTGCAGTGTAGCCTAAACAAATATTATCTGAACCTTGGGGGTCGATTTACCAGATAGATCAGACTGTGTCCTTTTATTACCTGCTAGAAATCAGTCACTGTGCTAAACTGCTCCAGCTGAATGCCGCCTTCTCGCACACTACAATCCTCTCTGTTTTCTAAATAACTGTGAATGATGCCCCGGCTCCTCTAAGCGCGTGATGAATTGACACAGCTTTTCTTCATGCGGGTGACAAGCCGAATATCTGTTTTGACAGTGATAGACACATATCTCTGTTTTTTTTTCTTTCTTTCTCATTTTACTCCCCGTCGCCGCGCTCCAGCTGAAGGCGATGGATCGCTCCCGTCAAGGGCGTCTGTCAGAATCTGTGGGCTCAAACGACCAGCTGCAGCTCCAGCAGTGGGAAAATGAAACTGCGCTCTGCCGCCGTGTCACGCGCTCCCAGGCTGTAGTGGATGTGACTGAGATCACTTCATGCTGTTTATCTTGTTTGGTTTGGTGTCAAAGCTGAGATGCTGAAATGGAGCGAATGAAACTAAACTATTTACTCTGTTTACTGAGAGCTCCGATTTTATAGCCTAATCGGTCCAATCTTTATTCTTCTCCGCATCGTTTCAGTTTGTTGATGGGAAGAGGCTGATTTAAAGTTTAGGACTGAGGAAGGAAGTAGTAGATGACATGTTTGAAATAGATTGAATGCCTACAGTCATAAGCATCCGTTCCTTTGAAAGCATGGTCAGGACTACTTTGTAATTCCCTTAAAAAGTCCGACTTTTCCTGTTGTCGTTTCGGTGCTGGTCTGTTAACACAGCAGTTGATTCATTCCATGAAAATGCTTCCCAGACGAAGCTAAAGGAAAAGCTTTTCATGTGAAGAGAAACCCCTCAACTGTTTACCTTTGCTGCCATTTCTGTAATTGTTGAACAGCTTTGTTTTGGTTTTATCTGTGTACATAAAGACACCCCCTCCCCTCCTGTTGATTAAAGTATGGGAGGTTGTCAGAAGGACTTTAACACATCATGACAGCGTGTGACAGCTCTGTTCAGCTAGGACTGTATTTCTGTCCTCTAGAATATTCTATTTTCACCCGCTTTATTTGGGCACCAGGAATAAGATGCTGCTTATTTTCATCAGGCTGCACTTTCTTATTTATCTTTATGTTTTTTATTATTGATTGTCTCTTTTTTATAGTGAACATATGATCATAATTACAGAGATGCAGGACTTTTTTTCTTTATTTATCTGATCATTAAAAGATGATCTTTTATTTGGTGATTAAATATATTAATTCTTTATCCAGCATTTAAGGATTCTGATGATCTTTATTTTTTTTCTATTATTCTCTTCTCTTGGGTTTTTTTCTCTCAGTCCAAAGACATTATTGTCAGGTTGGCCTGCATTCTTTAGGGCTGGGTATTTAACCGCATTTGCAATATATTCAAATCTAATTCAACCTAATTTTTAGATCGTAAAGGCACTTAATTTTTCTGTCACATTACATTTAACAAGAGTAGACACTAAATTTCTCCGTCCAGACCTTTAGGTGGCAGTACAACCGTCAGTAAACAGAAGGAAAGAGAGCGTAGCAGCTAGGGAGCAGATCCATGCATCCAACTAGAAGTAAAACACTTTTTCGCACAAAGTTTTCAGTCCTGCAGCAATGGACTCTGGACAAGGAAGCTTTCAAGGTCATTAAAGAACAGAAACCCTGGAGGGAAACATCTACATACTGGTGGCTAGCGGAGAGGAAAGTTGAAATATAATTATAATATTAATGAAAAATGGTCTAAATGAATTTATTTTTTGGAAAAAATCATTCAGCCTGACTGAAAAGCAGTGACATCTGTTGCTCTCCTCCTGCTAACCTCTGGTTCTGGACCTGAGAAACCGATGCTAGCCTAGCAGCAGTTAGCTGGTTGCTTAGCAGTTTGATTCTGGCTCAAAGGAGAGTGAACAGCTAATGGGGAACAGCAACAGATCGAAATGTTTGGTTTATTTTGAGAGCTTTTCAAATCTGCATATGCCACGCTTTCAGCAATTAAAGGATCTCAGACTTGCATTAAAACCACAAAAGCTGACAAGTCTGTTTATCTTCCCGCAATTTGTTTAAATTCACTGGTTGCTGTGTTAACATAGGTTAAGGCACTATTTGCAGCTGTACTATTTTCATTTAGTCCATGAACTTTGCCAGACTCAGTTTTCCTGCATGTATTTTATCATGATTAGGTTTAGTTTTTGTTTTCCTGTGCTGAGCTCAGCTTATTCCCCTTAAGCATGAATAGGCTAAGATGATGAGAACAGAAAATCTAAATTAATCTCCCTGCACCACCAACCTGCTCCTATATGCACAGTGGAAGCTAAATATTAATTGAAACAAAATAGATGTCATGGAGGAGATGGTAACCTCCTGAAATCCTGAAACGTTGCTCTTTATTCCCCTCTGAACAGCCTTGGTCTCGGGGCTTCAGATCTCTGATCCTCAAACCAAAACCCTGGAGAAGGCCCGCGGTCAGAGTGTGAAGCTGGACTGCCAGTTCCAGCTGAGCACAGAAGACTCTGGACCCTTGGATATAGAGTGGAGTTTGCTGGCTGCCGACAACCAAAACGAAGACAAATTGGTATGTGACAGTTTGTTTAGCTTTCTCTCGTAGCTATAGATTGCTCTTTTGTGCATCACCACACCCATCCCTCTGGTTCTTCGATCCTCTCTCCTTCCTCCGTCTCATGTTGCTGCTTTTTCCAAACTTCTTTACTTCTTGTTAGTCAGAAATGGATGAATGCATCATCATCAGCTAACCGTTAATGGAACGCGGCCCTCTCTGACCGCTGACCCAACAAGCCCTGCTCTGACTGGTAACGACCTAAATCCTCTGTTCAATGGTCTCTGATTTCAACTGATTGATTTACTTTCTTTATCTCAATATTACAACTAAGCAGGTCAGTCGGAGGTAGAACCACTTGGATCTTATCTCCATGGAAGTAATTGAGAGCTTCCCGAATTTCTGCTGGTTTCAGTTATGTGTTTATTTTTTGTGCATCTTTTTTGTGTAGATTTGTTACACATGCTGCATATTTCCCAAACATTCCCATTTTAAACAAATATTTTTGACATTTCTCAGTGAACACATTTGTTCTCCTTGACCTATTAGATTTCCTCTTTATATTCACAAACATTCTTATAGCCCTTAACCAACATGTAGTCATGCACGGACTAAAATCTTTGCAATTAGTGGCACATTAATTCCAAGTGGTGGTTTTAATGTATGTGACAGCATCAAGCAGAATGAGGCCAATGTGTTACGACCTGAAGTGCTCTGCTAGAGAGTGAAATAAGAACCAAACTTTATAGCCAGAGGCTCATAGATGCTCAGAAACCCCAATGAACCTGTTTTGCTTCTGTTCCTTGAGATGAGTAAATTCTGTCTGGACTTAAAGTAGCAGTCATTCATGAACACAGATTTGTATACAAAGACCCATCATACTGAAATTAATCTGCTTTTAAGAATAGTTTATTTAATTCAGTTCCGTTTATTTACATAGCCCCAAATAACAACCCACATAACCTCAAGACACTTTACAGAAACAATTCAATCAGATCATCCACTCAGATTGGCTAAAAGTTTTCTATGTTAGGAAAACGGCTAATTGCATTGAGTCGTTGACTTTACAGGATTCGTTCCTCTTGGATGAGCAAGTGGCAACATTAGATACTTGCTTGCATTGTGTCTTTGATTCTACAGCGATGGCTCACATCGAGCATGCATGCAGCAACAGTGGAGAGGAAAAACTTCCTTTTAACAGGAATAAAACCTTCCGCAGAACCAGGCCCAGTGTGAACGGCCGACTAGTGATTCAAGGAGACAGAAGATGTATAAAAGGAACGTAGAAGCACTGATCCAGATGTTAGAAAAGTTAACAATAAACTAGCTCCATATGTGGAAAGAAACGTCAAATGAGCTATGAGTACATTTTAATTTCAAAAAGGGATAAAAAGAGCACATATAGTTAGTCATGGTAAAAGCTAAGCCCATAAGCCTAGGAGAGAAACGGGACTAAGCACTGAAAAACAGGCCCAACTCTTATCATCTATAATGGAAGGTGTTGATGGCTGCAGCCCAGTTGATATTTCCCTCCAGGATGATGTCACAGCTAAACTGAACCAGGCCAGATGAAGCTGCTGTGATGGGAAAAAGCAGAAAGAACATAAAGTTAAAGTAACAAATAATGCAGAATTGATAAATAGACACCATATGTAGCAAAATGATGAAAAGTCATCCCTATGTCCTCCAGTGGTCTAAGCCTGTAGCAGCATAACTCTAGAGATAGCTCAGGATAACCTGACCCACTGTAACTGTAAATTTTGTCAAGTTTAAAGCCTAGCTTTAACATTAGACGGGGGTCTGCCGTACTGGGAAGTTCTAAGTCTTAAAAGTTAAAAATGTCATAGGTTTCAGTATATTCCCCCACTGTTTTCACTTCTTCACAGCAGACAGGACTCCTTCAATAAATGTCGCCCTCAATAGATAACACACAATGTATTCAGTATTATGTCTCCACAGGCCCCTGTTCACTTACATATCCCACATGTTGGTATGTGTTTATGGGTGGTGAAGCATGGCTAATTCATGTTGCTTTGTTGGAAAGAAAGAGATGCCTGGGATGCCTACAACCAACCGTCATTTGCATTTTTCTCTCACTGCCTGGCTGCAGATTTCCTAAAGGGAGTGTCTGTTCTGAATGTTTCCCACCATGGTGACATGTAGATATGACCTGGTATGAGATTCTCACGGTATAACTGTAAGTCATGTTACCATGGTTTCCAGGTGCTCACACAAAATTGAACACCATAGCTTTTCTATGAAGTGACTCAATAGTCATTGTTCCTTCCATTGAATAAATAATAAAACATGATAATTGTTGCTTTTCTACTAACATTTAAGACATTCATTGTAATTTTGGTGCAGTGGCTGAAGTTGTTTCCGGAGCAGCACCGCCTGAAATGTTATAGAGGGAATTCTGTTCATTATCGTGGCAAAGAGAACTTTCTGGCTACATTCACACTGCAGCATGAAGTGACCCAAATCCATCCTTTCAAGTTTTTTTTATTTACAGATTTTTTGTTTTCAGATTCAATTTTTTAAACATTACATTCTCCTTCCTTCTGGGGGCGGGCTTCCCTCTGAAGTGAAGAACAAAGCATTTCTCTTGGTCAGCACGGATGTTGGCAACAACATTTCATTGGTCAATATTCGCGTCCAAGAGCGTTCATTTCTATTGGGCTTCAAATAATGTGAAGCAGTTTAAAATAATGCATTTTATAAAGCACAGTCTGGAAAAAAACAAGAAAATTGTAAAGATAGATTTGGGAATATAAAATATGTAAAAAGAAAGAAAAGACGCTTTTGTAAAAATTAGAAAATTAATAATACAATGTTACAAAACGGAAGAGTTACTCTCCAAATCTTTTTTTTTTTTTTGGTTAAAACATTTTCTAAAGTTTTATTTCTGGATTGCGTTTTTTTTATTTTAGTTAAAAAAATGTTGTTTTTTAATTTGCATTTATAAACTGCATTCTGTGCTTGCAATAATAATGAAACAAAATTCACTCCATAGCATGTGTAAAGTGTTAAATGAGGGTTTTTTTCTTAAATCGAGGGAAAAGTGTTATAGTGGGTCAACCAGGACACTGGTAGCATCACTCAGGGAGGTGAGGATTTATGTTATCATTCTCTGCTCCACCGGAAACATCTCCTGTAGCCATAAAAAGGAACCCAGTGCTATGATGTTTGAAATGTTTCAGTCCTGACTAAAACTGTCCGCCAGAAACTCTTGACTTAATTATAAAAAATAGTCACAGAGGAAAAATCTGAAGGTGGGTAAAAAAAAGCTGTAATCTGTCTCACATCTTTCAGCATCTTTGCTCCTGAAAAAAACAAAAACAAAGCAGATTTTGTTTGCTGGTGTCTTTACGATGGGAAGTTGTGGAAGAGTTAAAGGATTTGGCTGTAAATCTAGACGGGGTTTAGGGAGAAATGACATTGTTTGCAAACGCCTCTGGACGGGTGGTTTGTCACATAGAAATTCCTGTGTTGACCTTGGGTCCAATCTGAATGCAGCCAAGCTGCAGCTTCAGCTCGACTCATGATAGAGATAAAGCCATGTTGTTCTCCCTGAGCTCAGGAGGTTGTATGGGAGGACGGAGGTTACAGGACGCTCTGCTTTGCCTGTCAAATAAGCAGCAGCTCCTCCTGTTGCTCTCCAAGCAGCACATCACATGACAGTGATGTCATCCTAAAGTGTTTTTGATGAAACCAAGGCTGAGCTAAATCCTCTGCCTTGTTTTTTAAAATTTTTTACGTTATGAATGCGGCACACAGGCAGTCGCTCTGCTCTCCTGACCCTGGCGACTTGTCTACTGACTCATTTGCCCGTTTCACGTTCCTCTCCCAAACCGTTTCACGTTCCTCTCCCAGACCGTTTCACGTTCCTCTCCCAAACCGTTTCACGTTCCTCTCCCAAACCGTTTCACGTTCCTCTCCCGGACCGTTTCACGTTCCTCTCCCAGACCGTTTCACGTTCCTCTCCCGGACCGGTTCACGTTCCTCTCCCAGACCGTTTCACGTTCCTGTCCCGGACCGTTTCACGTTCCTCTCCCAGACCGTTTCACGTTCCTCTCCCGGACCGTTTC
>JAUZNJ010040167.1:0-10460 GCA_034780135.1 Jordanella pulchra | reverse complement strand
CTATCTATCTATCTATCTATCTATCTATCTATCTATCTATCTATCTATCTATCTATCTATCTATCTATCTATCTGAAGATTTTTTAAATTGAATTAAACTGAGATAAGCAAGCAGTTACATGTTTGTATTTTTTTTACTCATTTGTCAGACCACAATCATAAAGAGGTTTAGCTTTCCTGTTCCTATAAACCAAACCTTCCTGAGATGGTCCTCACATTTATGTCCCTTTTCAATTGCCTCTATGTTTCTTGTATCTATTCCATTCGGCCCATTTTCAACCGTCTCCATAGATGGTTTTGCCATCCCCATACTGGCTTATTTTGGTTCTTGCTCAGGAGCAGGTCCCATCAGGGTTGAGTGGGGCTGATATGTGACACAAACAGGCTGTTGTCCTCTGACTACTGCTTCAGTCAGACATTAGTCAGTGGCAATGACGTGGAGAAATTAAAAGGTGTTCACTGAGGTAGTTAAGAGGTACTGTGCACCAAAGAGCAGGGAAAAGGTGCAAATAAAACTCAACCCGGATGCTCTGGCTAATGCTGTGAACAAATTTAAAGTCTAATAAACACAATATCAAAGAAAACCCAGCAGGGACTTTCCTGCAAGTACAACTTCCCTCAGTTTGTCCTGTGTTTGTCCATCACTGTCTGCTCATACACATAACAGAACTATAAAAAACAATCAGGTCTACAGAGAGTAACATCAGGACTGACCTTCCCTCCACCAATGACTTTTGCAGGTCTATAAAAGAGCTGCTAACATCTCTGCAGATCCCGCACATGCTGGACGCAAACTGTTTAGAACTTCACTTTAAAGTGAACACTACAGAGCGCTCTTTACAAAAACCAGCGGAGACATTGTCGTCCCCCAGGTTCTCAGTAATGAACGCAACAAACAGCTCACAGCCTGAGTAGTCGGTTACTCCACTGTGAAAAATATCCTACAACCTGCCTCTCTTTAAAAAGAAAAATGACTGGACTTAAAAATACGTTTTATTTTTCTTCCTCTAAAGTTTGTGTTTTTATGTTTAATGTCTGTATGCTGAGAACAATTACACTATAGTCAAATGTGTTTGTGAGCACAGTTTGGGCTAATTTAGCATATTCTCTTTGTATGATTCTATCAGGATCCTCATACCCCATTTCAAGTGGACCACAACTTGTGCAGCTTTTCTAATAATGCAGGTAGGTTCACCTCGGTCAAAGCACAAGGAAACAGCCTTGTAGGGGGGAAGGGAGCATTGAGCTGGGGGGGATTAATAATAAAAACGAAGGTCTCAAAGGAACAAGTCTATCTGTCTCTGCTACTGAAAAAGCCCATTACTTTTAGCGTGTCTTTGGCTAATGCAGCGTCCTGAATGTAATTGAAAATCTGAGTTGTGTTATTATGCACAGATCAATAGCAGGAATGTGGAGTGGTAGCTCTTATGTCTCTTTTAGAGCAGAGAAAATGTTCCTAAAAGTAGAAATGATGTATTGTTAAACAGCCTTTTATGCCGGATCCCACTTTCCTCTCACATGAGCTCCTAATCCACTGCCTCTCCATGCGTTAGTTTCATTTCAAACTCCTCTTTTTCTAGGGCTTCCTGTCACAAGGTCTGGCAGTTCTCACCAATGCGAGCATATCCAATGTTATTTTCAGAGGGCTTCTATACATTCGCTGCATGAGCGACTGCATAGTGCTTCTTAGACTTGAACGGATGCATTTGTTTGCTTCATTTTCTGTGGGTTTTTTAAACAACCATTTAAGTAACAGCAGTGGGGTTGGAAGGTCGTTATTTGCTTTTATTATTACATTCTGTATTTGAGATAAGAAGCAGTCTGAGGTCTCGTATAAAGCCCAAGGTTATTTATTTTTGGTCTCACAGATGAGAATGAATCTAAGGATGTTTTCCAGGTGGAAGATCCTGATGGATCAAAGGGGATGTTAAGTAATGGTGCATTTGCAGGTGGTTTGAAACCTTTTACATGCACAGAAATATCCCGATTTTAGGCGAGCTCTTAAACCCTGCAGTACTATTCCTTTAATTTCATATGATAGAATGGGACCAAGCATTCACACATTGTCTTAGATTCCTGGGAATTGAACCCCAGATGGCTTCATAGAGAGAGGCCTGATGGTCTCTACTGTAGATATGGTGCGCCTGCTGCTCCTCTGCCCAAAACACAGCTCTGCATGTATTAACCTCAAATTTGATCACAGACTTTTCACGAAGAGGAAAAACAAATTAATGAAGTATTAGGAATGGATGTTGTTCAGAATTACAGGCACAGCACTAACTGGCATCCCTGCTGTCAATATTTTTCACATGACCCCCTCTGCTAGTTGGACAGCACTTAGTCATAAAATTGAAGCATAAAGAGAAACCACTCTTTAACTTCTTCTTTTTTCTTCTCTTTTGCGTTTTGATAAACACATGATGCACATATTGAAACAAGGCAAAGAAAACGGCCCACAGCCTCACAGATTTCCCACCTTACAAAGTGTTTGTTATTCAAAAGCTTTATAATGAATAAATTTTATAAATAAATAAAAATACTTAATCTGTATTTTTTGTATTTTTATTTATTTATTTTGTATTTCTTTTTTGCTTAAATTGATTCTAATTTGATACTGTTTGCCCTTTAAGCTGCTGGTAATTTTAATTTCCTGAGGGAGTTTCCCAAGGGATCAATAAAGTACTGTCTAAGTCTAAGTCTAAGTCTAATGTTTTCTGAAAACAGCCCACATTTTCAGATAGATCTCTGTATAATTTTTAAGCTTCAAACATTTTTGCATATTTTGTATTCTGGGCTGCCTCCAAACAGCTGGCATGTAGATAGTGTCTAATGGTAGTTATTGAAACTTGGTGACTCTTAGATGACACTTTTAATTGCAACATTTTTGTTATTTTCACCTCCTTAAACCACTTTCCTCTCACAATCCTAAGCTTAAAGAGAGTGGTCATTGAGTAAAACTGCGGAATAAAAACAAAATGACTCAGATGAACAACCAGAAATAGATCATCAGCAGAACTCTGAGTTATCTTCACTATTTAAAACCATCTTCATCACACACTCAAACCAACCACTTTATCAGGTCGAATGAAAACAACCAAACAAAGAACTGCAACCAGTTAAGTCATTTTATTTAAAGTCTTCCAGTGCAAACAAACAAATGTGTTTCCATCTGTGCAACATGAGGAATCAGATCAATTGGAAGAGAATAATGTCATCCACCTGTTGCTTTTACTCAATCTGCCTGCAGTTCATGATGTGAAGCTGGATATAGGCGCTCTTTAGAGCGGTCCAGTTACTCTGTTTATCTTGTTCACAATCAGAAAAGGCTGTATTGACAAGTAGAGAGTAACAGATATGATCGATTAGCTTCAGTGGTGAGGTGCTACACAGACAAAAATACAGTTGACATAAATAAGCTTGGAAATATATAGGTTGAAACAAACACATGCAAACTTTATAGGGACATTACAGTTTTTCTTAAACATTTAAACACATTATCTAACATATGACTCACATTCTCAGAAATCTAAAGACAATAAAAAAACACAAACACAATCTTCGCCAACAAAATTAACTTCACTTTTAAAACAATATTAAAACCTCGCAGAACGTTTCTTTTTTGTTTGTAGTGACACAGATAAACCATTATAAACATACAACAATATAAACAATAAATATTCATAAGAACAATTTGAACACTGATGGGTTCTTGCGAAAGACTATGATGAATGGAAATGAAAGACCTGTTTCTCTTCAGTGTTATCTTTGCTGCAGGCATAACATAAGTATGTAAACAATTTTTTCAGTTTTTTTTCCTCAAACTCAGAGCACACTAAATAGTATATTATAATTGAATCTACAATATTTTATTTTCCCACAAATGAGAATTACATCAAACCAACACAAATATATTCTTGATGCTACAAATAAAAAAACTGACAGTTATTGTGTCAGAAAAAGTAACAGTAAAAACAAACTAAGCCTCCAGTTTCGTCCTCCATTGCATGAAAACAGAAGGTCTCACCTATGGACGCTTTTTGCTCCAGCTCTGATTGCTAAATGTAAAAGTGTTTGCCAGTGTGATGAGTTGTGTGCAAGGTCTGGCTTTTCTCTGTGAAAACATGATATTGTACTCATAGAAATTGTACCTAATGCATGAGAAATGTGTAAAATGTTTTCAAACAAAAGTGTGTTTTAAAGCTGCATGTAGAGGAGAACAGGAATTATGTTTGAAATCCGTCAGAACTGGTTCAATGGGTTGGTGCACGAGTTAGATGCCGTGGTCTTTGTGCCTCAAGTACCAGTTCTGTGCATAAACAATTGAGAAAAACTGTAAGAAAAAATAGAAAAAAAATTGCATTTTTTTCCAGAGGGAGCTATCAAAAATATGAAATAATGATAATAAATATATAATTGGATTAAATATTTTTTACATATGCTGAGAATTTTGTAAAACTTGCAACAAAAGAGAAGATGGGATTCTCTTGTGTCAGAGTTATTAGATATAAGGGCAGTCTCTAATATTTTCCCTACACACATGTTGGATTTTTAAATCTTGTGGCTCTTCTAACTGAAAAAGGGAAGTACATCAGAGCAACCACTAGCCTTGCAACCCTTTAAGTTAGCTTTCTTATGAGCAACTACAGGCAAATAATTGTTGTTGTTTTTTTATATTTGCAGCAAAATCGGTGTAAAAATGATGGCAGCATTGTACTGTAAATGGTTTTGTGGCGGCTTGGTGTTTGTGGGGGAAATGAACATCTCTTTATGGTTTTGATCAACTGCATTTCCTTTAACATATTTGGCACTTATTCCCATCCTCAGCAGAGAAAGGGTTGCCATCCCCTATAAACCATTTTTTAAAGGAGCATAGTGTAAGTGTCATGTTTTTAGATGTTTGTCCCAAGCTAAAATGACGCTAGGGTTGTGGAGGCGTAGGAGTAGAGGAAAAAGTGCTGCTGCAACTGCACAGGTCTTTTTGTTTAGAGGCGTAATGTCAACTAAGGTAATATATATATATATATGTATATGTGATTATTGAATGTATTTTGAATGGAACATCCTACCTTTTTAGCAAAAAGAGGAGTATTCCCAGAGTAGATTGGAGCTCCCCCTTTTTGTTGAAAGCTTCCCCAATATCCTCTTGTCTTATTCTGCGGCTGATCAGGCTCCAGTTTGGCCCTTTTTCATCACAATAGACACAGGTTTTATTGTTTTACTCTTGTTTGGAGTGATGGGGTTTGGAGTGCCCTTGTGGTTGGTCTATTGTGATCCATCTTCAAAAGCTTGTACACGCCAAAGGTGGCAGAGTCAAAGTTGCCAGATAAACCAGAGTGTGTTGCATGTCACACCCATGTGTCCCCATGGAACCCAGTTCAAGCAACTCCAACAAAGACAGGTAACTGTGCTGAATAGAGGATTTTAAAAAATTACTGATAACAATGGCAGTTTTTTTTTTTTATCAAGGTAAACAGCAATGTTTTCAGCCATTTTTAATAAATTTATTAATGTGATTTTTCAACTTTTGCTTAGACTATTTCTTGCAGATTAGTTTGGATTTTGCTTTGAAATGTAGGCTTTAGTACAGTTTCTGTTTTTGCACCTTAAATACCTATTTTTTTGGGGGGGGGGGGTAATCTGGTTCCTTTCTGCACAAGTTTTTTTTTAAGTCCTGTTTTCCTGTTAACTCTTGTTTCTCAGTTGTCCCTTTTTGTCCCATTTGGTTTGGGGTTTAGATAAGTCTCCGTTTTTTTCTGTTTTCTACGGTTTCCTGGTTTCTGTGTTATTTTTGCTCATCGTATGATTCACTCAGTCAGCCCCAGTTTTCTCAGCCGGGCGTCTCTCGGCTGTTTCAGTTCAGTGACCTCCTCCCACCTGTTTCGTGTCTGGGTTATCTTTCTTTGAAGACACATACCTCCATGGTGCAGACATTCGCTGCAGGTTCCTCCTGTTGTACTGACCCACTGCTGTTTTTGGGTCGCTGTTGTAATGCCAACAATTTGGGATTGTTTTCATCAAACACCATTTTTTACATCTACTCCACATGTTGTCTGTCTGCCTTCCTGTATGAATGCAAAGAAAGCGCCTTCCTGCCAACTGAACAGCCCAGTAAAAGCTTCTGAATTCTGGCAATGCAAAGCTACAGCACCAACTTCCCCAGGTTTTAATTTACCATTAGCATAACAACTTGTCCAAATTTGAGACATTATCCAATTCTTCAAATGGTTATGCTTCTCTTTCATACTGAATAATCCAGCATGTTTGGAGATTTGCTGGCCTTTTCCCAGGCCTGTGAGTCACTTACTCAAGTGGCTGACTCGACCACTTATTCTCTACATGCAACTCTGCATTCTCTCAAAAAGGAGCAGGTACTTTAATCCGAACGCAGCCTTGATTTCCAGCTGATTGTATATGTGCTGCAGTCAACATGTTCATCACTGAAAGTGACATTGTGTTGTGCTGACTCCCCCATGGGGAATGTTAACATTAAACATTGTGCTCGTGCAGCATCATGATAGCCCGGAGGCGGCGTTGCAGGGGAGCGGCATGTGAAGACTTCCATATTAAAGGCATTATAAGGAGCAGATTTTTTCTCTCCCACCTCCTTCATGAAAAATGTACAGCGGCGTATTCATTACTTCACTGAGCTAAGTGAGTGTGACAAGCGGGGAGCTGAAGCCACCGAGGGCACAGAAGCAGTGCTGCACTAAGGCCCTGGGCCAGTCTCCGGCTTTCTCTCTGCGTCCTGTTTGGATTTTTCCAAATGGTTGAAGGTGCCACACACGGCATGAGACTGAGTGGATGTCAGCCAGTTCTCCCTCTAATCTTATGCATGCACGCTCATTGGACAGTAATCAATTCTGTCTTTTACAGTGTGATGCATATGACCCCTGATCCACACCTAAGGGCATTTATGCTATTAATAAACTCATGCATTATCATCATTTGACAAGACAAATGGATGGAAAGCTGGCTGTGCATGCTGTATGTAATGAGAAGTAGGGGAGATGAAACTCACTGTATCAGCTTCACTACATATCACAGAGTTATAATAACATATTAGTCTTTAATAGGCCATTATTTACAGTAGCCTTTGAATAAATTTATTCTGCTTGAACTTTTTCTTATTCTGTCACATTGCAATCAAAAAGTATAAACATTTTAATTGGATTTTATGTTGTGGACCATAGTAGTATGTAATTGCTAAATGATAAAGAAAGAAATGTTTGCTATTGTTTTTAAATAAAAATCAAAATCTTGTTTTCTTTCTTGGATATTAAGCCCAGATCTAAACCTTTCTCCTGTATCCATTGTATCTCTGGCTTTCTGTTTTATTCTTATTGTCCTGCTGGAGGGTGGAGCTCCTGTTTAACCTCAAGTTCTTTTTAGTCAGGTTTTCTTACATTATTCTCCTGCATTTAGCTCCATCCATCTCCGATCTAACTAACAGCATCCAGATCTCTGCTAAAAAAAAAAGCATAGAAGCAAGAATTAATGTTGAAGTTTACCTGTAGGTACTGTTTAGTATTGGTCTGATCTGCCAAAAGCGTCTTTTTATACATAGCCTCTTTGATCGTTCTTTTAAGAATGGCTCTCTCCCTGACATTCCCCCTGCAGGTAGATCACAGATTTGCTGACAGACGGAAACAGATCTCTGATTAGGCCAACAGCTGAAACTCCAGTCACCAGTCTGTCAAGCTCTCAAAGTTTGCAGATGATCCAGCCCTCATTGAGCTCATCCTTGAAGGGATGAGCCTGCCTACAGCTGAAAGATTGATCATCTAGTGACCTGGTGAGGTCGGACAGTCTGAAACTCAACATTGTGAAAACAGTGAAGACGGTTTCTGAATTCAGAAAGAGCACTAAAGAGCAGTAATATGAATGATAGTTGTTGGGAATTTACATTCCAAATGTGCGCAGAGTTCACTAATTGAGCATGATTTGAGCTCAAACTATACATTTGTCATCCTAAAACAAAGCCAGTTGGGAATGTGCTTTGAGAACAACATGCGACAGTTTAAAAGTTACTTAATTAAATATAAGTTTAAACAGCATTTAGGCTGATTGTACAACTGTAATTTTCCATCTCCTGGTTGGGCATTAAATGTAAAGTTTTTGCATTAAAGATGTAAGGTAACATTGAATGGAAGTTGAATGAAAGAATCCAGCAGAGAATAAAACCTAGAGATTGTTTCACCCTCTTTAATGTGACTTTATGGTTGTATTATTTGTATTAATTGTATAACAGAGTGGGTGTAAATTTACCATTCTACTATTCCTGTGTTGCTTCCTTACTAAAAATTGCAACTGAATGCATTTACTGTTTCTTATTAAAGTGTGGAGAAGTTTACAAGAAACGTAAACTTTTCTCACTAGAGCCTGAGAACTCAAATAACTCTTTCTGTTTTCTCAATTTTAGGAATATGTTCCCAAAAGGAACAGCCACCTCTTTCTGGTTTCTGGTTGAGATGTTTCTCAGTTTTTCAGACCGGCGGCTCTTCTCCAGGGCGATCCGCTCTCCGCGCCATGACACCCTTTTGATCTGCCTGTGGGCTCTGGAGGTGTCATCCTCAGTATGGATACAAAACCCAGCTCAGAACAGCTTTCGCTCATGCTATCCTCACACAGCCAAAGCTACGGCTGCTTTGGTTCCCAGCAGCAGCAACAACAACGCCTCTCAATCCGGAGCAACAGTTTCTCTCAGATGAATTCAGCCTGTGCAAATTAGTGGCTGCCTCTGCTGCTGCACTGTAAAGTTGGGCCTGGCACCGTGGGCAAGATATGAGATCTAAATAATTTCTAAGACTGTGGAGGAGTCTGGAGAACAGCAGACAAGCTGACTAATAACACAGGATACTGTAACAAGGTCTGCTCCGTTGGTAATGATTCCAGAAATATCTGATCCCTTGCTAAAGGAAAAGAAAACACAGACGACTCTGACTTAGGCTGCTATACAAAATTTTAGAACTATATAAGAAAAAATGGATATAAAGCAGATGAGGAAAACAGTATGATGAATAAAAAAATCTGATAAAGGAAATTTTAATGAATTTTAGAGGCAATAAATCCTTTGGACTTTTAGAGCTACGTTCATTAGGGGAATTTGCCTGAAACTCTAAGCAGCTCCATCATGATGCAACATTCTGCATGGTTTTTATCTCAAGTGCAATTTAAAATGGTCTGCATTTGATCATTGCTGTTTTTATTATTTTTTTTTGGGGGAGGGGGGCATTGTGTAGGAGTTGTGGGCATATTCACAACTCAGTCAACAGAATAACTCTAATTAGGCTATTTTTACTCCTCCTTTTCAACAGCTCTTGGGTGTTTACATTTGCTAATGAAGGCTTGAGTAAAAAAAATTCTTCTATCAGCATGCATCAACATCATTCCCTCTGACACATTAACTTCAGAAAAAAAAACTACCAAGATACTGCCACCAATCAGGATGCTTTCACAATTCACAAAAGCCTTTTTCTGCACCTATGTGTTTAAACTGCATTTTTTTTTCTTTTCCATTAATTTCACACAACAAAAGCAGCCTAATTAGTAGACAGTGAGGCGTATAATATTTTTGTTTCTTTGCATCATTAAATGTAAGACAGCTCTTTCAAGTCGGCTCCTTCACCAGATTACTTCCTTTATTTGAAAAAACAGTTTTCCCTCCATTCAATTTGCATAATTATTGTTCAGTTTGTCAACAACTTGTAAAAACTCAGCTTATTTTTCAACTAACACCAACTTCTTTAGCCAGTGCCCACACAGAAAACTCACTTTTACTATGTAGTTATCAAGGGAGGAACATGATAGGTTCTGGAGTTGTCTAAATCATTTTGTTTTAAAATTCAAAAAACTAATCTAATTTTCCTAGTCGCCTGATGCCTATTTTCTGCAACGTTACTTCTAAACAGACCAACCGGTTTAGATTAATTTCTGGCGTTATTTTTTTCTCACCACAGAGGGTCTAGTACTCCATCTAGTGGTCTTTTAGACGAACTACGTTTTGAAATGCCAGACAACCCTGAGGCGGGGTCAAGCCTTCTATTTATCATTTACCACCAAAACACATTTTTGTGTAGCAGTTTTCTGTTACTAATAATTGCTCCTCACTAATGCAACAGGCTTTCCTCACTCTGATGGATTAGTCGCTGCAGGTTATGGAAATATGACGGCTCTAATCGAGCTGTTGTTTGGAGAGGTTTTGTTGAGCAAACAGACGTGGTGTAGCAGAACTGATGGGCGATGTTAATCTATACAAATGTACAAAAATTAATCAGTCTTATCCAATCATATATATAATTGTATATATAATAGAGGAGCTGTCTTATCACATATGTTGCAGGAAGAAGAGACTTTTGTTTTATTTGTCTTCTAACTATCCATCCATCTGTCATGATGCGGTTGTTTGGTGGGTGGTGAGGCAGAGGCAGGATCAGGTTGTAGTGGAAATCAAGAGGTTTTAT
>JAUZNJ010040166.1:0-10461 GCA_034780135.1 Jordanella pulchra | reverse complement strand
ATACACCAGTCTCATTTTCTTCAAAAGCAAAATTCCAAGTAGCTTGATGCAGTTATGCAGGAGAAAGAAGTCAACAGAATTAGAGACAGCTGCATGAAGCAATGGACAAGAATGAATGCTTTGATCCCCTGGCAAAAGCACAGCGGAAATAAAACTAACTTTATATGTGGCAGTTAACAAGTCAGGAGAGAGTCATCACTTGAGCAGACTCGAGTTGGGACGGCTCACAGCAAAGGGTTTGGGATTTGAACTTGTCAGCAGATGTAGGTCAGCAAATTACGGTCCCACCAGAGCTGATGCACAGTCTCCAACCTGAGCAACAAAGCAGTCCGATGCTCAGGACATTTTACCTTTGTCTATTTCAAGATGATGGAGATATTTATTTGGATTCAAAGGCAGTTCCTTACAAACAACTCATGTATTTACACAAATTAAGGCCTAACACCCAGGGGGGAGAGAAAAGTTAGGGTATGGTCTCAGGAAATTCAGGGGACATTACATTAGAGCGCAGCACTGAACTTAACCATGACTCGCTTGGCATGTTCAACCAAGTATTTTTTTTTCAGTGCTTAATCAATGTTTTAATCCCACGCAGTCTATTTCTGTAGTCGTCTTTGTGTGGTTGCTTCCCTACCACAGAAGATCATTGTACTATCAGAGGCACTTGGCTTCATAAACACAGGAAAAAGAGAACAGAGTCTGGAATAGATAAAAAAGAAAACACAATCTGGTCAGAGCTTAGCTCAACAAAGCCTCCAATGCTCTAAGGACCCACTACATTATCAAACAAGCTTCATCAGTCTGCTAATGATGAGTCAGCTTCTCATTTCACAGGCAAGGTAGGACTATCAACTCCACCCGTTTCACATTGTCAGACTCCTTTAACTGATGTTTAACACTATTCTGCACATCCTAATGATCTTTTCCTCTCATATAGGCACAGAACAACTGAGATCTGTATGCTCAGGGCAATTAAATCATTATAAACTGTGATTATGTCTACAGGTGCATCACTGCTCTTCCACCTGTCTGTGACCACATGTTTCCCTTAGAATAATGTTCACACTAAAACTAAATATTACTTAACGTATCTAAATTAATTCACAGTTGATCTCTACAGGCGGAAGGCTTTTATAGGGATTCGTCGTGTTCTAAGACCTAAGAAAATACTATCTTTCTCTCTCTCTTTCCCTCTTTTAACTTGAAAATAATCTATTAATCTATGAGAAAGGAAGGATTTGGTCAGTTTGTATTTCAGAAGGATTTTTTAATGCAGGTGTTACAGTACCTACCTGCATTATTTACCTGTCTTATCAATTGAATTTTGTGTATTTTTAGTGAACTTATATGATTCCTAAATAATGAAAACCTCCTATTGAAAAAAGTGAAGAAGAAATTAAATACATAAAACATCTTTCACTGTAATTTTTTAAACTAAATGTCAACTTCTTTTTAGGTTTACATCTGTTTGACACCATTGATATTGTCCAATACCTCTGGAATTGGGTTGCATAAAATATATTACTCCTCCTTTCATCCTTCAAAATAAAAAGAGTATCTGTTAAAAAGACATTCAAAAATCAATGCAAAGAAATAAATGCAATTTGGTTTAAAATTGGAAGTGATCGCAATTAAAGCTCTTAACTGTATTGGCTGCCAGATGATGTTTGCCTTCATGTCTTCATTGCCTGTAATTTTGCCTGTTAAGTTTTGGTTAAAAAATGGAACTGTAAAATGCAAACAATTGTTTGGTATCATTTCATGGTTGTACCTGTTTTTAGTAGAGGTGTATGGAGGACCCCAAACTTGGACACAAGTATAAGTTGTGCTATTTTAAAAAAAAATATGCTGTCCTTATTGCTCTGTACCAAATTATTTAGAAAAATGAAGAAAAAGGAGAAAAGAGTTGTGGAAAACAGGTTATGTCATCTCGTACTGGGAGTGGGTGCTAAAATAAAACTGGTTGATCAAGGCAACTCATGTTAAAAATCACTATAAAGAGTCTGTCTTAAGACAATTCGAGGCTAAAAATAAAAAAAGATAAACAAAAGAACTAGCATATTTCACGGTGACTAAAGAACCACACAAAGAGTTCTATGTGCTTGTGACTTTCTTCGGTTTGAGTTGTGCAGTGCACTGACAGCACAGAGGGGGCCGATTTACACAGCCAGACTTAAAATGCATTACACACTGTGCGTAATAGTCAAAGTTGAGTACAATGAAATATAAATTAACCAGCGTAAAACCATAAACATCTATTGTTAGGTGTGTCGTTTGTTCTGGAAAATAAGATAAAAAAAGATTCCCCATACAACCCCGAAGCAAAGTCAAACATTTTAACAAAGCGCTTTAATTATAAGCTTGCAGGAGGCTTGTAAAAGGTCCTGGATACACCACTGGATGTAGATTATGAGATGCCGCTAATTACAGAACAGTGCAAAAAAATGGTCTGGAGGACAGATCCAAGGACTTGAAGTCATCTGCCATTACCCACTACTGCTTTGAGAAACCATCATTAAGAATTAGCTCTATTCAAAATGTTGATATTTATTTTTTTTCCAAGACAGCTAATTTCAATAAATCAAAGTTAAAGAATGAAAAAAAACAAAAAAAACGTATGTTTTAAAGCTGAAGCAGACACTTTTCAGTACCGAGGTTGTCTGGTTGAATTATCACAGCCCAACTTCAGGCTCAACCAAAGCAGTTGATTGTATTTTACTTTATCCTTTTTTAAAAATACAAATACCCAATTGTCACCACAATTCATGACTAATCAGATAGAAATAAGTAAGGAAGGAAGAGCTGATCAGTCGCAACCAGATATCTACATGAAGCCAACAGATCTCATTTAAGGAGGGATGGATTTTTCAGTCAAGAGAAGCCTGGAGATTTAATTACATCTCACACTGAGCTTCTGCTATGACTATAGCCGGTCTATTTATAAAGCCAATGATTTCTATTTTATAACATGCAATTAGAAAGAAGTGGTCATTTTAGGTAATCATTTAAATTTAATGATTGTGGCAGAGTGCCTACACACTAACACTACAGCTGAAGTATCACTGCTTATATACATTTTGTCATGTTGAAGCCAGAAACTTCTGTATTATATGAGATAGGCTAACAAAAAGCAGTGCGCCTCTAAATTATAAAGAAAAGGATAATGTTTTTCAATTAAAAAGATAAAAGAAACAACTGAAAAGTGTGGTGTGCATGTGTTTTTCTGCTTATCATTGCAAACATAGCTGTGTTTTTTGGGATATACCTGGACCAGCTGTGCCTACTGAGAGAATGACGTTTTTTTTCATGTTCTTTTCAAAATAACTCTAGCTCTGTCAGAATAGCTGGTGAGCATCTGTGAATGTCAAGTTTATGATATCATCCATTCTTAGATTTATTTAGAACATGACTCTGTATGGGTTAATATCAACAGGAAAAAACTCGGATAAAACTATTCCACTGTAGCATTGAATATTATTTGCTGTTGTTTGAGGCTGAAGCTCCAAACCTTTACCAGTAACCTATGCAGACGTTCACAGGTAGTTTTTCTCAAGGAAAATGCTCTATTTGATGTGCCATGAAGTTTGATCAATTTCAATATTTTTACTTAGAACAGGCATCTACAATGCATATTGCAACTATTACCATATACCATTACACCGGGTGTGGAAAATGTTCAATTTGCAAATCACCTTTGTGTTCTTGGTCCTTATGATGCTGTTTTTCTAATATTCTTTAAATGCAGCTTGTGTGTTAATATGTGTTTTAGACATATCTAAGATTAAAAAAGAACAAACTGTGTCACCGTTAATCAAAGCAAGTAGGAACTCCGGAGAATTCCATACTAGATTTGTGCAAAATTACAATGGGCCATGTGATCTGAATAAACGTTCCCAGCTGCTCCACTCAGCGCTCCCAAAGGCTCCGCTGAACCCAGAGAAGTACAAGCAAGGCAAAATAATATCAGAGCTCCAGGCAGAGTTTTATTCCAGCGGTGGGATGAGGTTTACATGTGCAGAACAATTTCAGTTTCAGCTCCCCTCTTAACAAATCAGACCATCTACATCTGACAAATGGCTCAGTCTATTCCCTCAATGCACAAATAGTTAGATAGCATATTCACCTCATTCAGAACCTTACTAAAATGTTTCTACTCTGGGCTTTTCCATATTTCTTCATGTTGCAATATCATACTTTATTTTATAGCCTGTGTAAATGCATAGTCACCTGGGTAATGGCAACCACAAAATAGGCTTAAATTGAAAGCTTGGTTGCCTCCAAAAGCCATGTTGGTTTTGATTTAAGCCTGTTTTGTGATCAAACTTTAATTTGTTTTATGTGGGTTAGGTTTAATAAACCAACTCAAAGCAGTCAATGAATGTGAAGTGGTTAAATAAAAAAATTATACATGGTTTTTCCAAATGTTTTAGAACTTTAAAAAGGACTCCTGTACACTGTCCGAATTGCACAATAAGACATTTGCAATGTTTTGGTACTAGACCTTCATCAGGCAGGTAATAAATAACGGCTGCAAAGGTTACTGGTAAAGACCTTCATTATGTGTGCCTGATGAAGGTCTAGTAACGAATCATTGCAAATAAATGCCCTTATGCAAGTTGGACAGTTTGCAGGAGTCCTTTTTTTATTTTTATCCTTTTTCTCTTACGCACTTCTCTTGTTGTATAGAATTGCAAAGTGCACTATTAAATGCTTTACAAGTAAAATTTCAATGGTGTGACATATTGTATGTTTGCATTTAGCCCCTATGAATATGATACCTCTATATAAGGTGCAGTGCAAAGAAGAGCTTCAGAATTCATATCTCATAAATCCAGTTGTTCTGTAAAGGCCCCGGAAGTTTGTCAATAATATAAAGGGGTTTATAAAGTTGACCCTTTTCAATTTTATTTTAACTTTTTTTATTTCCTTTTTTTATGTATTTTTTATTTTTTTTTCCACAATTTTCTGTGTATGAGTTTCTTTGTTTGCCAGGCAGATATTTTTACAATAGACAAATAAAGCAGATTTTTACATACACAGTACAAGAGATACACATAAGGCCGGATCTTCAGAAGGTTTGATGTATAACAACACTTGAAAACTTGAGAACATGCACAAAGTTGATCTACTAAATAGGTGCAAATTTGAATGACATGCCTAGGGCCTCATCCAGACAAAGCCAGCTTTTCACTTACATTTGAAACCTGCTAGGAGTGGGGTTAAGTTTGATTTATTTTATTTTTTTAGATCACCCTTAACAGGGCGACTAATTAGGCATGCATTTTTGTGTATAAGAAATGTAAAACTCTTTATTTGGAATCATTAAAGATCAGACCCATGGCGTTTTTCTTTCTAATATGGACATCAAATCTGACTAAAAACTTTCCAGGTCACATCATCTTTACTTTTTAAAGGCCAGAGACAAAAAGAGAGGTTTTTCAGAATAAATCATTCTAGAATCATGGACTTTCCCAAATCATTTTAGACCGATGAATAATTTTGGCAAGTCCAGGTGTTGATCTCATGTAACTTCCTGATTTGGTGAATTAACAAAATTGGAGTTAAACAAAGGCAAAGTTTAAGGAATTTATTCTTAGGGCAGCATTTCAAAAGGTCACATCATGTCACGTCCTTTCTGTTGCAAAAGTCTCTCATGCAAATGTTGACCACAATAAATAGCTGACTTCATTTTCATTACAAGAACAATTTAAAATTGGGTATCTTAAATTTAGTGTAAAATAAGATGTTTAGATATAATAAGAGATTGCAGTTGTTTTTTCTTATTTTACATGTAAATTCTCTAATTCCATGGACAAGTCACTTACTTGCTGAATTCCAGAAAAAGTAACTTTTTTCTTTTCTAGATTTCATTTTTTGCCACATATTGAAGCCTGAGGTACCCTCTAAATCTATTTAAACAACAATTGAATATTGCAAGCAATTATTTGCCATTTATAAACAGCATAGGAATGACTGACCATCATACCACTCAGGATTAAGAGTGTTTTGGTTTGAAATTTGTTTAACTTAAGAACTGATGCAAAAGAACGTGCAAAACTGCGGTCTTAGAATATTTTGATCTAAAGTGTGGGTGAGTCCTAGAAAGACACTGGAAGAAAGAGGCCAGTACTGCAGAAGGAACATTAAACATCAAAGTCAAAGCAAATTTATTTTAAGAGAGACGACTGATTTTTTTTGGGAGATGTCCTGCTTTCTCATAAAACTACATTTTACACTTATATCCTTAAAAATAGTTAGGCCAGATGTCATACAAACACATTTTCAAAGTTCATAAATGTGATCTCTCTAATACCAGATTTAAACTTGATTTTATTTAGTAATACAATCTGCAGATATCCTTTCAATAATTAATCCTGCACAGGCACATTTAAGCAGCCTGCTTCTAGATGTGATTTCCATGAGACACCAAGACAGGACATGGCTACATCACATCTCTAAATTATATATCATCGACTCAAACTGATTTAGAGAAAATTATTTACACATTTGTTTTATCATAGCTACTGTAAAGCCCCCATTATGGGCCTTGATAGATTTTTCATTTCACTCCTCCAAACTATGTTGAACCCAGCAGCCAGACTTCTTACAAAATCGAGTAAATTCATTCCTATCATCTTGGCCATGTTCCTACTGTAGATGATTATTTGAGTCAACCTTTTCTGATTTTTGTTCAGTTAAGTTCATTTATAGTGTTTTGTTACATTGTGATTTTGGCTTCAAAAAAATAAACCTATATTTAGATTTTTTGCAGGAGGGTCTGGTGTTCATTTTATAAAAAGACTGCATTATTAGAAAATCTTTGGCACAAATGAAACCTCAAAATGGCCAAATCTACTAATCATAGAACTATAAATGCTACTATAGGAAGTCTATAACGACAGATTGGAGAGGCTTGAACAAAACCTTGAGCTCAGCCCCATAACAAGTTTAACAAAGGGGAGAAAAGGGTTAAAACTGTACATTTTCATTTTGAAATGTTAATGGTAGGATACCATAAGCATTTGTTTGAGGTCATATGTTTTAATTTGAAGAACATTGCTACAAATCGTCAAGTACTCTGTCCTTTAGCAAACAGAAATAAATTGGTAATCCAAAGTAAATTCAAAGTAAAACAGTGTTTAAAAATACCTGCTGTAATCTGGCGTGTTTATCTCACTTTAAAAAAAACAAAACTTCGACATTAGTAAGGTGATTTTTCTGTTGGACAAGCGGTAATGATAAAATTAGATTTTTATCTATTTTTAGAAAGAAATTAGAAAATCAAAGTAACTAAAAATGATTTGTGAATGAATAATGTTTCATTTCTACCTTTCATTCTATTTGAATCGTTCAGGCTTTGACTTTAAAGAACTTACACTTGAGCTGAACTTTCATAAAACTCTTTCTACTTAGTAACAGAAGAAAAAACATCTTAAGCTTATTTGTCTTAAACAATCCACCAAGCTAAAAGGAATTGGCTTAGAGAACAAAACAAAACCAATCGCTTCTGATTTTCACCAAACCTAATCTGACTTTTTTAACACCCATGGGAACTTTGACGGATGCCACTGTTCACTTTTGCTGATGACCTAAATGTTTGCTTTTTCAGGTTGATCTGAGAGGTGTTGGAGATTTTACACCTTTTTTAGGCTTTCGGGGTCACTGAATCTGTGCTTGAATGTGCCTCTCACTCTTTCAGAAACATGGAGGATACAGCTGAGGTCATACTAGAGGACCTTTAGCTTTAAAAATAACACTTTAAAGACAGCTTCTGATGCCAAATATAAATCTGTCATTTTTTATCCTGTCCTTGGACCAAACATCCATACTAAAACTAACAAAGAAGAACTTGTTTTCTTAATAGCCCAAGGTAATCTTATTGTGTTCTTCTTGCTCTCATTCTTTTTCACCACAAAGTTTTGGTCCACATTACAGTTTGCACCTCTTTTATATTTTTTGTACAAAATTTTTGCTGCTATTGTTTACACGTTTACTGGTCTCACAATACAACCACTTACTCTCTGCTGGAGGGGTCAAAGGAAGGTGAGGTGTATCTTAGAATGCATGAAACATTTTTCCTGTATCCATACTTTTTTTTTTATAGCAGACACTTTGACTTTGTAAATTATTAAAGCTTTGCAAGCTTCTCCAAGAAGTGCATCATATGATGATTACTTCGTGCTGCCACATTGTTTGGAGGATCCGGGTAAAAGAACGCGCCAAAACAAGATATTAAGTTCATATGCAAATTACAGTTGTCGAAATTATCAATAATTTTAAAAGTATCAACACTCAAATGTTATATTCGGATACAATACCCATTTGGTATGGTATTTTTACTATCCTCGATTTAAATTTCTAGATTATTGGCACATTAAAATACCCCAAGCAACCTTCAAATATTTTCAAATGGTGTTATATTTGGGCTATTTTAGGTTATTTATTTTGCATTTATTTGTAAACTTATTTAGCTAATAGAATCTGTGATACTGTTGAGAATGCATGTCCCTTGCGATTGAAAAAGGTGAATTTTGAATGTTATTTAACATTTCTTTTATCTGTTTTATCAAAAATAGTATTGAGTATCGATATTGAGTTTGTCATTCTGGTACTGTGACAACCCTAGCGCAGATTGATCAAATCATCAATTATTCTTGTAATTTCTTTTCAAAAGGAGTGAAATTTTCCCTCAAACTTTTTAACTGGTCTTCATCAGTAGTTGCTATTAAAATGCCAAGGAATTACATGTCTTTATAGACTCTGAGTGCTTTGTTTTTTGTAAAATTTAATTTAATTTATTGATCGTATTTGGGCCTTGTATTCAGGAAGTATTACTGTAGTTGTTTTTATTGTAAAAAAGCTGACATACTTTTACTTGGGTGTATTGTTGTTTCAATTCAAGACCCACATCCAAGTTTAAATGGTACTTGCAGACCTTTTGTCTAAATCTGATTGGTGATTGAAAATCTGGATGTGAAGCAGTCTTTGGAAGGAAAATTGTAAATTTGTAAATCAGGAGTCACATAAAGTTACTACAAAGCAAGAAGAAATCTGGCCATTATCTATTTAGATTTCTACCTATTTGTTGGTACAATCACATAAAAATTACTAAAGAAAACCTAATATCACTGGCATGAAATAGCATGTTGGCACCAACAAGGTAATTACAGATTTGACATTTGTTTATATGATAACTTGGATGTAAACACATATTTCAGTTATGGCTCTAGTGGGCGCTGTTCTCCAACTACTTTTGGTCTTCTTCTTCTTTTTTTTACATGGCAGTAAGGTCCAGCTGCAGATCACCTGACTCATCTAATGTGAAAAAAGCGTTTCCATTGCAGTTTTTTGCAAAATATAAAAATTTTGATATGACCGAAAAACCTTCCGATCACAAGAGTAAAAAAATGCACTAAACTGCATTTAGCTAGTTTATTGTCAAAATCACAGTTTGCAAAACTTGATGGTTAATGGAAACGTAAGTAGTGAGACACTATATTTAGGTGTTGTTCGTGTAATCCACATAGCTTTTAGCCCTTATTTTTTATGCTTTTCTCCACAAGTCATCTTTATGCTGATGACATCCACACTTATATTTCTTTGCCACCACAGTGTGTTAAAGAGTCTGAGTGAATGTGTCCCAAATAATGGTCAATATGCCAGCATAATATTCAGCCTAATCAAAAAAAGGTGGAGGTCAGTGGTGAAGATAAAAACTAAAAACCTTATCAGTAATCAACCCGCTTTATTATTATCTTACCGTCCACCTATAAAAAAAAATGCAAGAATTAAGGGAGTCCAATAATAATTTCTGAATTTCTGATATTTAAAAAAAGATCTATGAGTGGGGGAGAAAAAAGTGTATTTATAGGCCGAGCTGGGAAAAATTAGTACGTAAATGACCCGTTCTGTGAGGTACTTTAAACAAAACAGAAAAGTATAGAAATATTGATATCAATGTTAAATAAACATTAAAATAAACAAACAATGACCTTTGAAAAGTGGTCATTTTGCAATTTAATGGAATTTTTTATAGCTGATTTTATTTCAATATGTAATCTACAGAAGTTGACTTTTCTGTGCTCAGCTGTTCAACCCAAAACCTTTGCCCTGCTCTTACCTCAGTCCATATAGTACGGTGCCATCAGGGTGTAGTCGGATCATGCGGTTTTTCACAGTCACACCATGAAGAAAGGACTTCTTGTCATTAAGGAAGTAGGTATCAGGGAGCCACAGCTGGTCTGCTACACGGTTGTCCAAAGTCAGGTTTAAGTTCAGCTCTCCGTAGGCCAAACGTTTGTCTCTCCAGCTCTGCTGGAAATACATTGTGATGGTGTAGTCCTGAAATCAGAAAAAGAAGCACGTGTAGATGCACTGGATTGAAAAGGAAGGAAGGAAGGAAGGAAGGACGGAAGGAAGGAAGGAAGGAAGGAAGGAAGGAAGGAAGGACGGAAGGAAGGA
>JAUZNJ010040165.1:0-10462 GCA_034780135.1 Jordanella pulchra | reverse complement strand
CCACACTTCCCCTTTAACGTTCTCATGGTGGCCTCACAAACGTCCGCAGTAAACACAAAGGACGCACCGCCCTAAAGAGCGCGCCTTACATTTTGAGAGAAAAAAAAGACTTTTGTATGCGCCTTATGGTCGTGAAAATACGGTAGATGCACATTCAGTTCATAATTTCTGAAACAACTGAGTAACAACTTGATTAAATTGCATGTGTAATAATATGTGTAGTAAAATAAAATGTCAAACAGTGTCAGTCATCAATCAACACACGCTTGGTAAAGGAAACACTATTCTTACTAATTTAATGCTGTACAACTTAGTTACAATGTATGTCTTGAAATGGCCAGTTCTTCGATACAATAGCCCCTAAATCCGGTCTGAATAACAGCCAGTTAAACAAAGATGAGAAATTAACTTATGTCTAATTATAACGTTTTTGAACCATTTGCTATCATGGACAGTATGATTTATCTTTTTCGCCACCATGTTTCCTTTCTGTTTTGGCTTGAATATCTCTGTATAGATCTGACCATGTAAAACGATGGAAAAATGTTATTTATTACAAACTGTTGACAGAAAAGTGGTCACTGAGTATGGTATTGCGAATTCATTAATGTGATTTGTTTTCTCTCAGTGAATAACTTTGCTCAAATTAAGTGCTGTGTATTTACAACATTTTCAAAAGTACACTCTACTGCACTTGAGGATTACCATAAAGAATATCAAGTTGACACTTTATATGCACCAAGATACATAAGTACCAATAAACCAACATAAACAGGTGTGCCAAAGAAAGATTTCTTCAGATCCAAACCTACTGAAGGTCATTCAGTGTAAAAAGATTTTTCTCCTGAAAGAAACACTTCTTTGCATTCACTCAGCTCTCCCTTACAAGCTAAATAGTTAACCAACAAATACAGTTAATGCTGCTTGCAGACATACCACATAGTTACATTGCCAAAAAAAGGAGTCTGCTTTCTTATTATTCCAGTCAGGCAGTCTGCTACTGCATCTCTTGCAAGTTTCTGAATGTATTTCTTGTATATCTGTAGCAATCAAAGTAGTTGTTTCAAGCCTTGTTAGGCTGATGGCTAATTAGTGTAATCATTACAAAATAGAATTTTGATAGGTGAAGACATGTAATTGATTCAAGTTTGTAAACTTGGGTGTTGATTAGGCTTAGATTTCATAATTAAGATTTGGAATAACTGCCCTCACTATGTTTACAGTTCTGTAATTTACAAGGTGATGTCCTGGATGAGATATCCAGAGAAGTGTGGGAGGCAGTCACCTCTCCTCAGTATCACAATGCATGTGCATAAAGGCACAAACATTTTCACACATTATTGTTGATTAGGCTTTTACAACTGCCAATGACAACTTTATTTACATAAATGATGTGAAGATAAAGGGGTTCGTGTCTAGGAAATTGCAGGGTAGGATTTAAAATAAATTTATACATTTTATTTAAGTTGGGAAATTATGGAGGGCCAAGAGAGTCACTGTAGAAGAAATTCAGCCATTTCAAATTCAACATTTAAATGTGAAATTTGGTCATATTTTTAACCAAGTGTGGCAGTCTAACCAATAAGAGAGCTGGTCAATTTTAAGCAACTGTGATTGGTTTCATAGGTATTCAGTGTGCTCTGTGATCAGGAGGGCAGGTAACGCAAAATTAAAATGACTTTTGAAAAAAGGATTTGAAAACGCAAGCTAAAAAAGAAAATGGAAAAGGAATAAGGATTAACTTTTCTAAATGTATGATTATGAAAGGTGTTTATAATCAGATTTTTGGCTTTTTAAATTTAGAAATAGGAATAGGATTTGAAAGTACATTTTTGTATTCCAGTATTTAATAATGGACTAATAAATGGGATTTAAAATATCTTTTTAATAATTTTGTTTAATGTGTTCTATTTGAAAATGTTTCTTAAATTTGATTTCAAATTGCCTGATTTAAATGTTTAAATTTCTAATGGTAGGTTTTCTTTCACAATGACTCACTAGGTCCTCCATAGAAACTAAGTATTTGGTCAATAACAACTTAATATTTTGTAGCACAACTTTTGATGGCATTGACAGGTTTAAAGCTTTCCCTTTAATCTTCACTAGGTTCGCTCACATCATAACTGGTACTTTTTGCCCATTCCTTCATCAGATCTCCTGTAGAACTGTCACACATCTTCAATGTTGTCACGGATTGAAGGAGGTTTATGCTTAAAATATCATTATTCATGACCCTGTTTATTCTTTCCTTAACACAGATCAGTCATCCTGCCCCTCTAGGAAAAAAACAGCCTGAAGCATGATATTTACACCCCATGCTTTACAATAGGTATGCTTCCTGCATTAGCATTTTTCTTCCTCTAAATGTGATGAGTTGATATCAAATCAAAAAGTTTTACTCTGGTTTCATCTGACCACATGATATTCTTACAATTGTCTCCTGGATCAACCAGAGAGATTGGATTACTCTCTTGCAATCTTTATATGGGCCTGGACAGGTTCAGTCTTTTGTAGAGGGACACGTGTGGCACGGCAGGATCTGAGTCCCTCTGGTCATAAAGTGTTACCGATTGCAGTTACTGTTACTTTGGTCCAGGACCCTCCTGGTGATTCATCAGGTCCCGCCATGTGGTTCTGGGATTTTGACCATTGTGCTCGTTATTATTTTAACCCCACAACAAAAGCAATCTTGTGGGGGCCCAGATCGAGGAAGATTATCAATGGTCTTGAAGGTCTTCCATAACCTTCAAAAACTCCCTCAGTCTATTTCTTCATCACGACCTGCTTGCCTATTCTAGATTCGCTCTTCCCAGCCTGGTGCAGGTCTACAGTTTTCTTTCAAAACGCTGTATCCTTCCACAGCAACTTGGTCTTGGCTATGTTTGTGTTTATAGATGTTGGAGGCTGTGAACAGGTGTTTTTAATACAGATAATGATTTCAAACAGGTAGCACAGATTTGTTTTTTCTTATTTTGTCTTTCATAGTTGACGTGTAGCTATGATGGAAATTACAGACCTCTCTCATCTTTCTAAGTAGGTGAACTTGTACAATCAGTAACTGACTAAATACTTTTTGCCCCTCTGTCTGTCTAATCATCTAGGTGAGTGTACTTTTGTTGTACTGAAGTACCTTTTTTTCTCTGTATACTGGATTTAGGCTATATAATAGTCACTGCTTACTTAGATTTATGAAGATACATAAATTATTTAGCATAACCTACTCACTAAATTTGTCAGAGGAGCCTTCTTTGTTAAAGCACACGTTTCTACAGTGAAGAGGATATTTTGGGATAATAAGAATATACTTTGAACAATTTTATTATTTTACTGGTTAAAAAAATTGTGCTTTTTTATTTTATACATTTCATAGTTTTTTGATTAGACAATAATGTGACAAAGCTATTCGTTTTTCTGTGATTGACAATGTATAAGACTGTCAATGTTCAATGTGATTAACAGAGAAATCAACCTTGTATGTTATACATTATGAAACATCTACATCATACAGCATATTGCTGTTGATTTAGAATAGGTTTTTGTACATTATGTTCGAGTTATGCCTGTAATAAATCCCATAATATTAAGGCACCTGGGGACTCCGTGTGCTGGACCAGGTACATCTTTTTCCACTTGAATACCTACCCCCTAAAATGTTTGTGCACCCCACTGTCCCTCTAGCTAGCTCCCCTCCCTTCCTCATACACAAGTTCCTGCCCATCTCTTTGGGACCAATGGAGTGTGTCTCATGGGAGCAGCATTGAGTAGAACAAAATAATATGAACTTTCAGCAGGCTCTGCAGATGTCAAAGATCGCAGCGCTCCTTTGGTTTCAGGCGGACAGGCTCTGTCAGATCGGTGCCATCAGATGTAATTAGCTGTAGATTTCATCTTGCTCTTCTGGCACTTTGTTGAAACAGAAACATTAGATCCAAGCCGTTGTCTGAAAATGTTGATAAAACAGAGGACTGAGGAGTAAAATATAACCTGTCGTGGATTAACGCCTACTCGCACACTGTATCACTGCTCTCTTGGCATTTATATTTTCAGCCCTACATTTTTTGTATTGACAATCTCATCTATCATACAAGATTGGATTTCTAGAGTAGCTCAGTAGTTTTAGTATTAACAATCTTACACTATGGTCTGATGTACATAAATCCAAGAACTCACATGTACCTAATGCTTTTAGTTTCCCAATACACTTTCTTATTTGAAAAATATATATATGGATGTGAGATTTACCCTCAAAAAAGACCAAAAACAACTCTAAAACGGTGTTTTTTAGTTTAGCATTTTGTTCTGAATAGAGCACAAAAAGGAACACATTCCTCACAAGGTCTTTCTTTTAATAGGCTCAGTCCATTTTTTTTTAACATACTCATATATTGGCGTTACATTACAGAGTCTGCGTCAGTTGCTGCTCTGTTCGGAGCATTTTTTGCAATACAAACCTGAGTTGTTTCCACAGTTTCACTAACACAATTTAATTACTGATGTATCATTATTTAAGGCACCGAGCTTAGAATTAATTTGATTAAAGGCTTCAAAGAAAAACAGAAAGAAAGCTGCATATTTTCTGTTATTTCTGTGAGTACATGTCCTTGCTAATAGTGGTACTGGTTTTAGCAATGCTTTTAAATTCTATCCTCTAAGTAGTCAGTTTTCCAAGAGGCATTACAGCACAGTCATAAAGTAGGGACACATTTACTAGCTGCTTCAATGACCACCATATGGCTTTAGCAGTACTCCTATCAGATGACACCATGTCTTTTTATGTCAGCTCATCTTGTCCGGTGCTGAGGTTCTATTTAGGCTCAAAAAGGACGGTAAAAATATTTTATCATAACCAACTAGGCTTTGATTTGATTGTTTCCATTAACCATCAAATTGTTTCCCCCACGTCGCTCAGTTCTGTTTCAGTCATGTCTGCCTTCTGAACGGTTAAATCCTGTAAGGCTACAGGTGCAGAGATCTCCCCTCTTGGAGTTCTCTGCCTCTTTTTATTCTGTGTAAATCACCCATTAGTTATTATTTTAATCTCTGCATGTAAAAAATAAAAATATAGATTTAAAAAATATAGAGGAGATGTTGTTGATGGTAATGTTAGTTTGCCTGATAGCCGCCACTGTTCCCATCTAGTATCTTTGTCACTTGTGCACCACGTTCTTTCTTTCATGCTTGAAAACAAAGCAAACGCATTGCTGGTAGGATCCATTTTCCCCTTCGATCGTGAAACCCACTGTGGCTGCTGATATGCAACAACTATTTGCCATTGAAGTTTTTTTTCTTTTTTTTAAAGATTATTTGTCAAAACAAAACTGCACTGCTCCAACAGTAATACTACATTTACTAGCCTCCATGTTGTATTTTACCAAGATGCACTGCACCGTTGATGACACATTCCCAAGGCCTATAGTTGTTTCTTCTGTTCAGAATGACCTTCGCCAGCAACGCGGTCATTTCCTGGCCTTGGTAGAACTTCGGATCACCCTCTGTTGTTCAGTTAGCTTGATGTAGAATTTACACGACTTAGCCAGAGGCAATGATGTCAGATCATCTATCCATTGAGTTGGTGTGTATGGGTTAACAGCTCTAGTTCTGTCTGTTAAAGCTAACTTATTGTAATAAATATTCTCGCCACAGAAAGTAAATAACCTTTGGCTACAATTTAAGATAAAATCAGATTTTCTACAGCTGTATGGGAAAGTGGCAACAGTTGCAACATGTGGCGGCTGAAAATTGTTATTTAACCAAAACAGATTTAGCTAGGCTGATGAAAATAACTTCAGCAGATGCTCAGTTAGCCCTTTGCTCCTGCAAGACAGCAGACACATCTCATAATTCCTTCAGGGAGAACTGAAAATATATGTAAAAAAAGTAATATTCTTAATGATTTCTTTTGTTGTGATTGCATCCACAATCTCTGTATGAAAAACTTAACAATTATTTAGTTCGAAACAGCCGTTTCTTGGCTTTCAACGGGCATAGACACATTGAGGCCAACCTAGTTTGGTAGTTAAGGAGACTGACATTTGCAAGAAACTGTCACTACTGTCTTGTTATTTATCAAATTGATCACTAAAGGCTTTAACCAAGTTTCAGGATATCCTACATCTTCGCTTTTGTTTTCCCACCAATAATGCTAAAAGAAAAAAAGGAAAAATAGTTAACTAAAATAGTTGAAAAGCCAATAAGTTGGAAAAAATTGTGTGATGAAAACTAATTTTTATTTGTTGTACACTGACCCATATATGGGGACAGTTGCAACATCTGACAGTCTGGGTTTAAATACATTGCTATCTTTACATAAGGCTCTGGAATTATGCCATTGTATGGGTTTGTAGAAGACAGATGTAAGTTGGCTATTTGTACTTGTAAACATTGACTCTAACTTCATCGGGTCATGGGGCAGCAGTCTCAGTAGACACTCCCCGACTTCCCTCTCGACACCTCCTCCGGTTCACCTGGGGGAAGCCTGAGATGCTCCCAGGCAGACTGAGAGACAAAGGGAACACCTCCCAAGGGAGGTGCTATTAAGTCACAATCACATCACATCATTATGTCATAGCGTGGCGCCTCGGCCTGATTCGAAGACTCCTTCGTATGCAGTTAAAGAATGCAGCATTCTTTTTGCCCGTTTTCAAGGATGGATCCACCATATCCTATGTAGCCAGCTGATTTGTGCTCAGAGGAAAGGGTAAATGGCGACAAATAGTGGTGAGTATTGTAAATGCAATTTATTTAATGAAAGTAAGTGAATAGTTCCATCTGAAATTAATGAAAATAAATATTTTTATAAAGCTCATCGAGTCAGATCTGTGGCGGGTAATGTTTGGTTTATTGAGAGGGTTTATTCTGTGACTTTATTTATGGGTTTGGCTGATATTTAAGCACAGATTCCAAAATTTGTGCAGTGTGTCAACAACAGATCTGATATCTGTGACGACGGTTCTGCTGCTGGAACTCATCAACAATGAAATTAGCCAACAGAACATTAGTAAAAATTTCGGCATCCATTCTTTGCCTGATTTATGTATCAACTGCCATGGTTGCTAGGCGACAGAGCGTTTGCTGAGTGAGGAGTGGTGAAAGCTGGAGAAGGCTGGACCTATTTGAATCCATGGCAAAAACTCTTCCGGCCTCCTTATTTTAACAACCCTCAAAGGACCCAGTCCATGTAGACCGGGTCCTTAGAAGACTCAGCCCCTAAATTTGAACACACCGAATGTTTAGCAACTAAAAATGGGTCTATTGGGAGTCAACAAGCTCCAGGCGTCAGCTTAGAAAAATCTACTAGGTCTCACCGTTAAAGCTCAAGCAGACTGTCTCGTCAGCCTGCAGGCAATAGACAGAACCGTTCTTCATTTGATCTCCATTTCACAACCAGTTTTAGGCCTGGGGGGTAGGATACACACCTACTCTCATTCATCTACTCAATCATATTACCAAGTACATTTTAGTGCTAATGTTTCCTGCCAAGGTCTGACACCAAAGTCTTAAAACATATGCATCCATAAAACTCCTCTAATTTTTCTCATTTTCTCAATGAAAATTTTTCAGGTCGAAATTTTGGTAAGAAATGACCAATAGATATGCTCTTTACTCCAGGTGAAAGCATGCCTCAGAAGAAGAGAGAATGTGATCTGAAAAACACAATCTGCAAAGAATGCAGTGTTAAACAATTTAATAGGAAAAAGAAAATAAAAAATGAAATTAACTCTATCAAAAATAGATTTGAAAAAAACGTTTATTAGAAAAATTAGGATATGAAAAAACAGCAAAGATACTGTATCTCCCATTTTTTTTGTAATAAGTTTTTCAAAGTTTTGTTTCTGAGTTGAATTATTTTCAGATTTCTATCAACAAAATTAGTTTTTTGCTTGCAACAAAAAAGAAGAAAATTTCTCCTTAGACTGAACTGGACAGGCTAAAATCTGCAGAAAAAGGATCAGCTGTGATAGTATGGTAAAGATTCAGCAACACTTGTATTGTTGTCTTTTGTTTTCTGTTTCACTAACTAAAAAGTTATGTATCCAAAAATAACTGTGATTGTACAATTTGTTTAATATGAATGTATCTGTATCTGTGTTTTTTAACATTATTCTAAAAGTTTGTTGTATATCAGTCTCTTAATAAAAAGAACAGTTAAAATGCATAAAATCTATTTGTTAGTCCTTCACATGCGGAGTTAATACGAAACACCTTCTCTCCAGGACTATACAAGTGCAAACTTTAATTACGTGCTAAATTTGTTTTTTTATGACTTTCTCCTTACACGGCTCATAAAAAGATCCACTGAATCATTTAATCCTCCACATGTTCGTTGCACCTTGACGCTCTAATCAAACAGCGTTTTTATATTTTTATAGTTTGGGACAGTTACTTCCCACCACCGGATAAATAAATCCTAGGCACCACAGTAAGAGACCCTCACCCCCACCATCATCACCCTCCTCCTTCCTGTTCTTGTCTCAGAAACCTGGTGATTACAGGACAATTAAGGTAAATGTTAACAGCTGAGCTGCTGTTGAAACACAGGGCTTAACAGACCCCCATAACCAACCAACTCTATTTATCCCTATCCAGGCAGACAGACAGCCCCACTAGGAATAATTTTGTATGAAAATTGCTTTATTGTAAACAGCCTCATCTCTAAAAGACCATATTCAAACGTTTTGGTTTATCCCTAAAATCATTTACATCTTGAAAACAAATTTACACCCGAAAATAAATTATATTCTGGTTTCAGAAAGCAATAATTGTGATATCAAGGCAGTGAAACAAATGCTAATTTTGTTTGTTTCCTAAGAGACAGCACGAACAAGACACGACCAGTTATAACAATGAGCCACTTTTAAATCCCTGGTGTGCTGAGATCTGAATAGGATATGAAGTGGATACAATATATATTTTTAAATGTTCTCCTATCCTTAAAGTTAATGGCTAGGGAAGCATTTCCTTTTCAGAAACTGTACAGTTGTTATTCAGACAGGAAAATGTACAACAAATTAATTCAATGCAGAATTAAACTCCTAAAATAAAATTAAAATTCTGATTGCAGAATTTTGTAGCCAAAGATGCACAAAGATACGTAAAAATCTCTAACACTTTTCATTCTGCTTTATTTTATCTCTATTTTCCAATTCTGTAGTAAATGTTATGTCAACCCCTAACTTTATGTACTCTCTTCCAACCTTTGACTAGAAACCTGGCTCAGAGCTCATCTGCTTAACCGTTTTTTTTTTTTTCAGACAGAGCCACCTGTATAGCTAGTTTACCGTTATCATCTCTTAACACAGAAACTGTATATAGATCACTGCCTCTTTGCTTCTTTTGTATGTCTCCTTCTGTCTCCTTGTACCTCCCGTTGACCTCAGCAGAAGTCCATTCACCATGAGCCTGGTTCTGCTTGAGGTTTCTTTCTGTCAAAAAGACTTGTTCCTCTCCACTATTGCTATGTGCACGCATGGTGCAAGGCAGGCTTCCCCAATCTCAGTCCCTGAGGGCCGGCGTCCTTCAGCTTTTAGAGGTTTCCCTGTTTCAGCACAGCTGATTTCCATTGATAAGTGATTAACAGCCTTTTGCTGGACTACAGTCATCAGAATCAGCTGAGCTGAAGCAGGTAAACCTCTAAAAGCTGCATGTTACGCCCCCCCAAGGTCTAGGGGTCTAGGGGCGGTAACATAAAAATGTCCAGAGAAAAGGAATTAAATAAAAGAGGTGATTTATTACAAAAAGGGTTTCACAGATCCAAAACACAGCATAGGGATGGATGCTTTTTCCCAGAGTGGACCAGGCTCCTCCAGCTCTACCAAATCTGGAAGTAACATCATGCTATTACTTTTACTTTCTGCATCATCCTCACTGGAAAATGGAGACATCAAAACAGAATCAGAGATTGAAATATCAGCGTCTTTGCGTGCCTGTGCACGGGTGACCACACAGGCTGGGTACAGCCCAGGGTCTGAGGAGTCTGGAGTTGTCTGACTTAATGGATTGTCTAAAACCTCCAGACTTGGAAGTACTAAACCTCCTGCAATGTCATTGCCCATTAACATAGCCACACCGTCTATGGGTAAATCTGGGCAGATAGCAACTGGGAAAAACCCTGTGACAAGTTTTGATTTGATGTAAACTCTGTGGACTGGTCTTGGAGCGTAGCCCATCTCTATCCCTTTCAGAACAGTGTTGTACCCACAGGCACTCTCATGTGAGAAAGGTAAAACATTAGCGAGAATGATTGACTGAGAACCCCCAGTGTCTCTCAGGATGCGTATTGGCTTTAAATCAGAGGGATCAGTCGTCAGTGAGATCAAGCCATCAAAAATGAATGGTTCAAAACAAGGATCAGGTAATTTGTCACCACAACCAGTGCTCTTATTGCGGGGTTCTTTTCTCACAAAACCAACACCTTTAGTTTGTTGTGAATTTGGCTGTGTTTTGCGTTTTAAAGCTAAACAAT
>JAUZNJ010040163.1:0-10463 GCA_034780135.1 Jordanella pulchra | reverse complement strand
TCTACATGCTTTGCAAGTGGGAAAACCTGAAAAATCAACAGTGTATCAAATACTTGTTCTCCCCACTGTATATATATGAGTTTTTATCAAGGACAATAGTTCTAGACTGCTTATTGGGAAAAGCAAAGGGGTTTATGAGAGAAATAACAGCTTAACAAACAACCTTTGTTTGGTCCCTCTGAGGTTGGACTTTGCAACCCTGTGGATCACAGGGATAAAGGAGAGCCAAGAATCCGTATTTCTCTGAAGACGAGATAAAAATGAAGTGTGGTTAAATGGGAGGGAATAAATTCAAAAAGGGACGCAGAGAGAGGGGGGACAACTAATGAAGTGTTTTGGGTTTGAGGATAGTGGGGCTTGTTGGCTATGTGAGAGAAGGTCGGTCAAACAGAAAGGACGTGTTGACAGGCAGGCAGGGGACAAGCATGACAGCAAAGTTGAGAGGAAAATACAGTGAAAGACAGGGGGGCGGACAAATGGATGACGTTGTACAGAGAAGAAAAAATATAAATTTCAACACGTTTCTATCTAGTTCGATCAGGTCACATTTGTTTTTTGCTTCACAAACATCCATACATCCACCCATCCCTCTTTATAACTGCTTAACCCTTTCAGTGATGCTGGGTAAAGCAAAAGATAAGAGGACAAAGCATGATAGATACTCAGGTTTGAGCTGTCAAAAAGTATTTGCAAAAAAGAGGGCAAAAAAGGTGGTAGGGTGAAATCTGATTTTGGCGCTGTGAGGTGATAGTACAAGCAATGATTTTCCTAAGCATTTCAAATGAATGACAAATATAACAAAGAAATAAAATAAAAGATCAAAATATATTCACCTGAAGAATGTTTTACACAGAATAAAATGAAGGAGCAATTGTGAAGGAAAGGTCCTTGAGAATGAAACTGAACTGATTAAAGGTTTGATGTTATGTTAAATTGTAATCCTGCCCTACTCGCTTGTATTTTCACATTCCTTCCTCTTTGGTTCTTTCTTTTCAGGAGGTTAAATGTGAGCAAAATCAAAATTGAGGCCTCTGCCTGTATAATCTGATCCCATCAATGTTGTTATTCACAATAAAAGGCTTCAGCCGGGATCCTTTCTTGAAAGTATAATGGATACTGTCATGGTGGGATGATGTTTTTGTTTGCAGATTTTCCCCCTATTCCAGTCAGCCACAAACACACCCATACACACAGAGAATCATAGAGATACCCAGGAGCACAGACAAAGACACAAGCACACCTAGCTGCTGTGTGTATTTGTAATAAATTCTCACTGTGCAATAAAATGCTTTATGGTGTCTCAAGATGAAACAGCTCCTAAGGTAAACAGGTTATCACTAGATAAAAAGTTTGCTGCTTTCTCGATGCTTTCTCTAGTGAATGTGTTTATTTTAGCCGCAGCTCCCTGATGGTATTTTTGAACATTTTTATTGGTGCTTTTTTATTTCCTGCAAAAACGAGTGTTGACTCTTTTGCCTTTATAAAATATTTAACATCCCCTATTGTTAATAAAACTCTAATGTGAGCGATGTGCAACTTTTTGCTCTTTCTTACGTCAATGTCTCTGAGTATAATGTTATAGCTCATCTTAAATGCTTCTTTATATGAGGTGATTTTTACTTGTCGTTATGTAGTCAGTGTCATTTAACGTTAGAATCGCAAATGGGGTCAATATGACTCCCTGGGCAATTTTACTCTGTGTAATGCTCTTAGATTGAAACCCCTGTGGCTCATTCAAATTACTTTTCCTTAACAGATGTCTTTAATTTATGTCAAATGATGGGATGTTTTCAACACAAAAGGATGGTATAAGGAATTTCTAGACCTTTGTTAATTAGTTACCTTAAATGGTATTTATGTTCATAATTCAACAAGTCTCATAAATCTATTTATGCCTCATGTACTTTGCATCCACCAGCTTTCCACTCTGGAACTGCCACAATAGCAATAAAAAAAGTGGTTACAGTAATATTAAGGCCAGGCTGTTACTTTATTCTTAGACCCAACTTGAACTCTCCAGTTCTGTGGTTCCAATCTCCTCAAAGCTCTAGCAATTTGGAAAATCTCCACACAACTTTGTATTTAGAATCTGATGTTGCTTAACAGAGATGGATGAAAAATGAAATATAAAATCGTTGCACAAAAATATGTATTGAAACCAAATTTTTAGACACTGTGAGCTTATCAGTTCTTGGTCCGACATGGTTAAGAAAAACTTGAAAAAAATGTGAAAAAAAAGCTGTGGTTCAGTTTTTCTTTGGGAGCCTCAATTGCTTCAAGAGAGCAGCTATTGGGGAAAAGAGTCAACTGGATTGATTAGCCAAAGGCAGACACCAGATTGTGTGCCTATGTTGATACATATATTCATCTAACTTTTTTTAACATGTTATTTAAAACCAGACAGATCAAGACTGTAAATAAACAATTATAGCATCTAAAGGTAACTAAACAAAGCTGTTTCTTTTTATAACTATTGTAATGAATGAAAATATTGTTTATAATTTATTAAAATGTGTATTAAAATTAACCAAATGTTAAATCAAATACATGGGCTATAGTGTTGTAAGTGTATTCCTTCAGGGTCATAAAGGATTTATTATCTTATGGTATAAGTAGTTGTTACATACAGATGCAAAAGATTTATCAAAGTGTTTATCAAGCTTTCCCTTTGAGTGATGGGTCAGATCCGTTTGTTCTGCTCACTGAAACCTATAACTACCTATAACTATATATATATATATGTGTGTGTGTGTGGGGGGGGGGGGGTGTATTCCTCAACATTTAAGATATTTTACAAAGCAGAGGTGAGCAATCCAAGTCCAAAAAGTAAAAAAGTAAAAAGCCCTGCATAGTTTTCCTTCATTGTGTTCACTTGACCAGACACAGTCCCAGTCTGTGTTGTGGTGCTAGGCAGGCAGATAGTTTAAACTAATCTCTGTACAGGATTTTGACTCTTTGGACCTGAATTGAACACCTATTAGTGCTTCTTATCCAGGGCCAAATCTTGTTTTTTTTGGTGCTCAAGGTAGGTGCCACTGCACTATACCCACCACAAGGTTAAGACAGCAACTTTGAAAGGCAACACCATAAAGAACAAATGTAAACTTTAAAGATTCGTATATTACAATAACCAAATGTCATAGGGGTCAAATACAAAATCAAAAGCAGCTTAAAACTATGCAATCACAAGCAAAACTAAAAATGATCTAAGTGTCATTGTAAAGAAAGATTGCTTTCGATCTTGGTCAAAGTTGTTGACATTAAAACACTATGTGCAATCAAATTAATCTTAACAACAGAGGAGCACTACGATCTCACCTCAAGGAAGATAAGTTATAGTGCCTTTATTTTAGCTTAGGGCCAAGTTGAAAAAGATTTTTGGCTATTTCCACAAAGAGACAGTCTAAAACATCAAAACCTCTCTAAAATTCAATGTTGTTCAAAACTTAACACTTCCGGACTTCCTTGCATTAAAAGCATCAATGTTTTCATAATACATTACATTTAATTATTTTTTTCCATTTTGTAATTTCTTTGCCCTGTCAAGCAGACGACATCACCTGTGTAAGCTACTGACAAAGCTGGCTCTGTTCCTATCATACTTTACTCTCAATGACCTTTTAAAGCATGCTCTTGAAGATTTTTTAATATGGTAAACTGCTGCAAAATATTTCTCCACATAATTGCAGTCTGTTTCAAGGAGCCCAATGTATTTCATTTTTTGATAATTTATTAATTGATTACATTTATTTATTTATGTTTGTATGGAGTGTACTTTTCCTTGAATATATAATGGTACAAATTAAGCAAACCTAGAGTATTCAAATGCCTTGTGCGTCATTGAAAAAGCATTTTTGGATGGGTCAAAATTACACCCTATAGTGGCTTTAAGAGATATTGGCATCTTGGCATTTTCTTTTTCCGAAAGAAAGATTGGTGTCGTTATAGATTGGATGTTGCATTTCTGGCAATGTGTTGTACATGGCCTGAGGGAACCAAAAAAGGTTCACAGAAAGTGTAGCCTGATGGCTCAGGTCCATTTTCTGATTGATAACAAGCATTTGCTGACCAGCTGCTATCAAGGTACCTAAAACCTCATGTACACCAACCATCTGTATATTTTCCCTTAGATATGAATGCTTATGTCCAGGGAAAACACAAAGATACATTCATGTCTTGCTATATGTGGTGAGGACCATATTTGACTTTAAAAGATTTTCAGTCATTTTCAACCCTCTCTATACCCTAACCCTGACAACAACCCAAAATTTAACCATCACATGTGGATGCCTCACCTGAAAACTAAAATAAACCAAATTCCCACCTAGCCCTAAACCTAACCATTAGCAAAATAGCTTGTGAGTAGCAGACAAAGTCTTTGCTTTACAATAACCGGTCCTCAATATGATGGTGAAATTGGAAAAATGATCCTCACCCAGATGCCGAGACAGTGGCACACATACACATGGTGTTTCCATGTTTTGTTACGCTTTCATTCACTTCCAATTATTTGCATTGCGTAGCCCCAAACTCTTACCCAATTCCTAACCATAACCAACATATACTTAACCCTAACCTAAACGGAATTCTTTTGAGTGGTCCCCACAATACCTGTAAGTCCCCGAATGTAGCATATTTAATAAAAACCAGCCATTGCTGTCCCCACAAGGTCACACATACACATAATATAACACGTACATGTACATGGCAACACCCATACACAGACATGCATATAAATTGAGAGACACATACAGCTTGACAAGCATATCTACTCTCCTCCCTACTTTTCCAAGGTTAATTTGTCAATATGACAGTTGGACTCTTGCTGAGGTGAAGTTTGCCAAGCAGAATCCCTCGCTTGTTTAGCAGGGAACCAAAACATCCCTGGGAAAAAATCTTGGCTGTTTGTTGCATGACCACAATGTTTAAACTCACATGGGATGTTGCATCTGTGTGTGTGTCTGCAGGCAACATACTAACGTGTGTCTTTTCAAAACAGCAAGCTAGAGCAAGGCAAGGTCCAGCCCCTCTTCAGTTTCTGTCTGTGTTTGGCAGGGGTAGACTTGGCAGGAAGTGGCTCATTCTGTCAGGCATCCAGTCAACATAAAACCTGCACAGTGCTCCGGCTTTAGCATTAACATATTCCCTCCTTCAATTCTCTCATTTGGTTTTCTCGACATTTCTTTAAAGGTGTTTGAATTATTTGGGTTAAGCGTCATTTATGCTCCCCTGGTTAATGAAAAACAGATGTACGATACAGCATGAGATACCATAATGGTTAAACATCTGTTTAAAGGGAAAAATTTCCCAACTTACTTCAAATATGCATATCCAATCAGCGACACTGCAGTTTATGTCTCCAGGTTTTCCAGCCAGCACAGCTCAAGTTCTGCTTGAGTTCTGCTGATGTAGTCAGTTCACAACCACTTTCATTTTCCCTGTCTTATTCCCCCTGTCCTCTATGTTTTTTTATCCTTCATTTTTCTTTCGTGTCTGCATTTCTCGTCTTTGCTGCTGCCTTGTGGATTTGGAAAGCGAAAGAAGAATGAAAGAAAGGGAGAAAGTAGGCTATGAAGGGTGGACAGTGCAAGAATTTGTGTGTGTGTGTGTGTGTGTCTGTGTGTGTGTATTCAGGTTGATGGAAAGGGAGGGAGCAGTAATGGCTTGGAAAAGTGCTATAGCAGCAGATTTTTTTCACCACTTTTACCCTCTCTCCCTGTGCATTTCTCTCTCTTACAAGTCTCTTACACTCTTTACTCTAATTACCCAGACTGAGTTCCCTGGGTGTAAAGGGATAAGGCAAGAAAAAGGAGTAACCGTAGTGGGGGGGTCCTTGATATTGTCCTTGTCAAACCCTAAGGGAGCATTTGGAGACGTTATTCATGCATCCATCACACTCCCAATTTCACAATTTAATCAATCTCCTAATGACACAGAGTGACGAGGGTTGAGGAGGAGAGGGGTAATGGGAAGACGACAGTGCTCACACTCTTACCTCGCCAAAGCTAAGGGGTGTGGCTGTTCTTTGTCTGCCTCAACAATGACTGTCTTATTTTCATTCTCACAGCCTCAGACTGAGGAGTGAGGAGGGAACTCATTCTATTGTTACCTCTAGGGAAAATAGCACTTCTAATTTGCCATAAGCCAGCTCTAATAAATACCAGACTCCTTTCCCAGTGCAATAATTGGAAAAGCCATTCAGTGCTTACATTCTATTACTCTATGTTATGTTCCGTAATGTGGATAAAGGTATTTTAATTATCTCACCTGTGTCAATTCGAGCTATCATTAAAAATTACAAAAAAGTCTACCAAGTGTGCCATCTTTCTGTTTCGTTCTCCTGCACTGCAAAATAAACTATTGTGCACTACAATAAATCTGAAATTGTATCTTTCAGGGTGCCAGTCCTTCTGCTCATTCGATAAATCTGGAATTAAAAACTGTGATGTGTTAAGCTGTCAAGACATGACGGTTAGTTATGTGGCTGTAAAGTTCAAAAATATTTCTTAAACCTCAGACTCTACTGATTCATTTTACAATGGATTTTTTTAATCTCTTTGATCCATTGTTTTTTGTTAAGTTTTTTGTCCAGGGCTTGAGCTACTTGTAGGGTCTCCTATGGAAAATTGGGATAGGTCAGTTAGAGAAATCTACTGTAGATGAATCTCAAAACATAGCTTGACAATGAGTTAATGGTAATTGGTGTGGGTATGTGGGGGCTTGAAGTACAGCCATAAAAAATCCTAAAAATTAGTGTAATATCAGAGGAGCATGGTAGAAATAATTTGGAAAATACCCAATTTTTAAACGTATTAAGTATTGCTATTTATAGTACTGTTAAACAGGTAAACTTGAGATACCATCCATTAGCACATCTAGCTTTGGTGGTGGTAGTGGGGGGTAGGGGGTGGGGTGGATTTGCTTCCTTGTAAACTAAAGAGAGGTCTAGCAAGAACAGTTTGGAAACCACTTGACTAGTGAATGTCGTTGGACTCACATTAAATGCAGTGCGGCTGTGGTAGGAAACCACATCAGGCATAGTGCTGTGCAACACGGTGTGGTTGCCATTACTGAGGCGAAATGAGTACACAACAAGGAAGTTTAGCGTTTCAGTGCAGCGGTACCACGTCAAGTGCCAGGGAATGCACAAATTGAAAACGTAGAGCACCAGACAGGGACGATTTCCAGTTAATTTTAGAATAAAATTATCTCAAAAACCTATGCTAAGCTTAAACTACGCTACCCACTTGAAACCAAAATGACCAAAAATAAGCACAAGGCAACAGAGGTGCTATCAAATGATGAAAATTAATTTGTATGTACTCGTGCATGGATAATGAGTTTTGTCCTAAAATTCTCAGAAAGACCCCAAACCCATGCAAACTTCTTTACTCTCACTCAACGTTTCTGCAGCCGGAGGCCAGCTTTGTCGCACTATGCAGTGTGAGGGAGTTTATGGAGCATGCCTGCACCACAGCTGCACTGCAACCATTATATTTTCTGTGTGAGACCAGCAAGTATCATAAACACCATTTCCTCACTAGTTCTGAATAAATGCTCAGAATATCTCTAAATGAATATATTCCTGTGTAATCCAAAGTACAGAAACAAACTGACAACGTTATGCAAGGAAAACAAAAAGTAATGTTTTTGTTTCTGGATTTCAAGATTGAACTCACTTACATTAGTCAAAGACTTGGACAATCACAGGTACAGCTGTTCAAGTAAAATCCATCCAGTGCTCCCCAACTACTCTTTTAAACCATTTGTGGTTTTCCTTTGAAGATATAAAGCTTTTTCTCTTTTTTGGCTTCAGAAGGAGATCTAAGACATCAACCTTGTCCTGCCTTTTTGAAAGCTAGAATGCTCCACATCAAAGACTGAGCCAAAGCCTGTGTTTTAAAAAAGGATAAAGCAAAGCTTTTAATGCAGAAATTATCTTGACTCACAGCTAAAGACACTCTTGACAGGAGGAGTGTGCATGTGAATTGCAATGCCACCTAAATAGCTTTTCTATTCAAGGGGCTTTTTATCATTTCAGGTAGCCAGTCAGTGTGTGACCTTTTGACCAGTGTCTGGATTTCATGTGTCACTAAGAGCCTTTGTTGTTCTTTTAAAGTATTGTGTCTCTCTTTTGGTATTATTGAAATTTTTTGTTGTTGTTTTTGTTTGGAGTTTCCTTTCCTTTCTGTGGGACTGGGCTTTTAACTGTGTCAGGTTGATGCAACTATGCCGTCTACAAGTAACAGACTATTTCTGCTGTCCCCAAGCTCACTAAAGCAGTGTCATCAGCTGAGTAGTAGCACAGCCCAGGAGCTCAACTGGGCAGTATGTCAGTTTTTCTGTGTTGTGCTTGAGCCACAAATCAAAATAGTCACGTTTTCAGGTAAGGTCAGTTTTTCCACAGATTTCTTTAATAATATGCCTACCCATGTTGAATTTATATGTAACTAAAAATGGCATCATGATGCATTTAACTCACAAGATATGACTGTAAGTAATACCACAAAATTCTTGCCAGATTTTTGCAAAAACAGGATCCCCTCTCCTACAAATAGAAAACAAAATCAAAAAAGGTAATGGTTCTCACAAGTTAGTAAAAGCTTTTACTCATACCTAATTTTAAAATATTTTTCCAATTTTTAACTAGAATAAGTAGGTCATACATTTTAAACTTTGATTTGAAGTCTCTGTGCAGTAATTTTTTTTTAGTTCAAGTTTGCTATGCTTAAATATTATATACTTTATTGTAGAGCTAATAAAAAAAATCTCGCTATTCACTCAACTCTAAAATGGCCCCTTAGTTTGAACCTTTGTGAAGTTGCTAGTTGTTAGTAGCCAACTGTTAGAAATTGTAGTTTTCTCAATGCTGAAAAATCGTTTGTGTATTGTCTTTAAAGGTCTTCACTTACTCATGTAGACATTGGTCTGTAAATGTTTGGGCTAAGTCCACACAGACTCGAAAAGGACTCAGCTGAGAAAAGTGCACACAAAGCCAAACTGTTTGATTGTGTATGCTAGGCAAGGACTTATCTGCAGTAACAAGTATTCATACCAAAGTGTTTTTATTGTATGACACCGACGTGGTAAGGATCCCCAGGCAGTAGCTGGCAACTCTGAAGTACTTTCTCTTATGTGCGATGGGAGAAGAATTGACTCCAGGCATTCAACTAGACTTTGTTTATTTTGTTTTTGTGAAGCTAGAGGGCAAACTAATGCAATAACACCATGACAGTGTTGAAAATGAAGGCATTTGTCATGAGAAATTTAGAAAAAGATATGCTTGACAATGAAAGCTGAAATGCACGTCTGGACTCTGCTCACATGTGCACAGTTTTCTCAAGTCTCTCATTAGTATTTTTTTAACAACTACCTAATGTTGTATAGGGGAGCCCACTTTCTGGTTTTGTTTCGAATTTTTACAACTGAGCTCCCTTGAATTCTTTATTGAAAAGAAAAAAGAAATAATAAAACATTTAAATTATGTTCTGCCTTTGTTTTTACTTTAGAATCAGGGTCTCACCTACAGAAAACATTGTTGAGCACAAAGAATTGACTTTATGACCAAGCAAATTATTTCTAAACTTTATCAAGTTTGACATTAGCTTGGACATTGTTTTTCTTTTCTTTCATATTGATGTAGCTTATTTTAGAGGCAAACAGTTTAAAAAGAGCAAAATGCCCATACCATAAACACATAAAGATGAACTTAAGGTTTACTGAGGATGACTGGCCTGTTAGGTTTTGGCTTTATTATGTGCAGAGGCCAACACAACAGGTGTTTTACAGTCTTGGAATCTAATTTATAGCTATAGAAGAAATAACATTTGGTGAAAGATTTCCTCAAAATAACCAAGGACAAAATTTTCATGATATAAAACCTGAAACAACTATGTTTGACTGTTTTTGTAAATATGTACCTAATGGACTTGTACATATTATGATGTTGTCAGTACCTGTTGTATAAAAACTGCAAATACTTAATAGTTGTAATGGCAGGAAAACAGGAAGATCTCAAGAATAAAGGGAGAACTTAAATTCTGAATCTGATTATGAAAACCCAGTGGCAATGACCAAGTAAGTACTGTAAAATGTATACAATCCATTTGTATACCTATAGGCAAAATATTAAATTAGTCCAAGGGATAAATCATTAACAGTCTCTTCTGCCATTGCATATCATCATAGGAAATTCATTTAGAGCAATGCTGCAATAACTGATTTCAAAAAGTGCATCTGCCATCAATTTAAGCAGGTTAATAAGGTAATCTGCCATAGGAATGAGTATTTGTGCTCTTGAAATAAGTTAATTAGATAATATTATTAACCCTTTACGGACGATGGGAGCGCCCGCGCTTCCAAATGCTTACATGTTTTTAAATGCCAGTAGAATTCGAACCACGTAAGGTAGAGCAATTATTTTTTTTGCATATTAAACCGTAAGAATTGCTCTTCCTTTTCCG
>JAUZNJ010040162.1:0-10463 GCA_034780135.1 Jordanella pulchra | reverse complement strand
CGAACCTGGGTCGCCCGCGTCGAGGACTAAGGCCTCCATACATGGGTCGTGCGCACTAACCACTGCGCCACCTGCAGGCCCGAGCTACATTCATTTTAGTTTTGTTAACAAGATCTGAGATGGAAACTGGTGAAATCAACCCTGTTAATAAGGTAGAACTGAAAGCAAAGTCAGAGTGCTACTAAAGTCTACACCGTTAACTAAAATGCAGGCTAGCTAAGTGAGATCTTCTAATAGGCTAGATGATTGTAGCTTTCAGTCTAACTCAATAAATCAACTTTTCAAGTGCAGAGGCTCTCAGAAACTTCTAGGATTTTGAGAGCATTCAGCACTTTTTGATTCAATTTTACCAAAAAGATCTTAATTTCCATAATTTGTAGATATCAAAGATTGTGCAGGTTGTTTCTACAAGTTGCAAACTGTATTAAAAACAAAGGGTGATTAAGCCTTTCAGTTCACAGCACCAAGGCTGTGGAACAGTCCACCTCTGCAGATGTGTTTAGTTGACTCACTCGACTGTCAGGTCCCCACTGTGATATTTGAGTTGTGCTTCTGAAGTTATGCCCTCATACTGCCACAATAAGGATACTGTCCCCCATTAAAAAGGTTTTACAATCAGACAAGACTTTCTAAAGGGTTGTAGAGCAGCAGCACAATTAATATAAGCTCTTTCAGGTGTTTTAAAAGTGTTTTTGGGGATTTTGGTGGGGCCAGTTAACAGTTTAAGAAACAGTAAAAAACTTGTCTTTCTTTATTAAACAGGCTTTTTGTTGAATTTTTATCTTATTGTGATTTTATTTCCATTTTATATTAATATTTTTATTATTTTATTTTAATTGAAGTTTTTTGGGTTTCTGTACAACGCTTTACGATTGCTTTATCTGTAAAAGGGGATTAATTGATATCATTTATTTACTTGGTTTCTACTGATAATGAAAGAGAAAATGTCCAGCACTGTGTATGTGTGTATGTATATAATACTTTCTCTTCTCAATATTAACTGTGGACTATTTACAGTGTCATATGGCACTTTGTTGTGACCGCAACACCTCATTAGCAGATTCTTCTAAATTAAAGGCTCCATTGACCATCTGGTAATAAGATTGTATTAATGCTTGAGTGCGTTTAGTAGTCAGATAATGATGGGGTCAAATTAACGAGACAGTAAGTGAAACCATGATTTTAACCAAGAGGTGTCATAGCAAAGAGTGTGACTGAGCAATTATTGTAATTCTTTATTAATAATATTTAAAAAATAACTAAAAATAACAACTTTGTTTTATAGATAAACTGAACTAAGGGTGCTACCATTATGTTGCAATACATATCTTTATATTTTTGTGTAAAATTTTGTGTTTACTTTTACATTTAGGTTGTGTTCAACCATGTAAGCACTCACCTCTGTTGGTTAAACATGGCAACTGGAGATGTTTTTTTAACTGATAAACGATTGTTATTTTCGTACCGTATATTTCTACATTACAGCATAATGTTTCTTTCATCCTCATTCCAAAGGAAAATTGGCCCAAGAATCGATAAGAAAGTGATCTTTAAAACAGATCAGCAGCAATTTGCAAAACTCAATCTGAAAAAGACAAATTTAACAAATAAAATTTGAAAAAAAAAGAAATCTATATTTTTGTTTAAACAAAAAATGTGTAAAAAAATGTATAATATAAAATATTTAATCAGAAAAAATAAATAAAAAACAAAGATAAAATATGACTTGTTTTGGATAAAATAAAAAAAATAAAATAAAATCTCAGAAACGGGCTGTACGGTGGAGCAGTGGTTAGCACTGTTGCCTTGCAGCAAGAAGGTTCTGGGTTCGATCCCAGCCTGGGGTCTTTCTGCATGGAGTATGCATGTTCTCCCCGTACTTGTGTGGTTCTCTCCGGGTACTCCGGCTTCCTCCCACAGTCCAAAAACATGACTGTTAGGTTAATTGGCATCTCTCAATTGTCCCTAGGTGTGAGTGTGTGCATGCACAGTTGTACGTCTTAGTGTGTTTATGTGTTGCCCTGCAACAGACTGGCGTCCTGTCCTGGGTGGACCCTGCCTTACACCCATAGTCTGCCGGATATAGGCACCAGAAGGATGGATGGATGAAAATCTCAGAAACCTGAAAAGTTCCCCAAAGATCTATTTTGATTAGTTATTTTTTTGATAACGTTTTTCAAAGTTTTTATTTCTGTATTATCAAAAACAACAACAACAACAAAAAAAAACAGTTCTATTTACCATTTCTATTTACAAAATGTGCTCTTTGCTTGCAACAATAATGGAACATAATTCACTCCATACTATACAGTATGGACCCTTGAAACATCATTGTTCCCTTTATGTTTTCACACTCTGTCAACCTTAGAGTGACCAACATGTTCAGACATAATGGGTATATATCTCAGAATAAGCCATAATGATTTGAATTGATCCAGCGCCACTGTATAAAGCACCGCTGTGACAGTGATAGTTATCATCCCCTGAAGGATGGATTTGGCATCTTATCTGACAATCAGGACAATGCTTTCCCTTAAATCTCCTACTGGCTTAAAGGATAAGCTTATTAAGGGTGACCCATAAAGCTGAAAGAGCTGAACATTGCATTACATCTGTAATAGAGATTGACAAAAGCATGCGTGTTGCCTCCATCTTGACACACTAAGAGCATCAGTCCAAATATTTACATGAGGACACAGGAAGAAATACACATAAATAAGCCAGCCTTTGAGAGCTGCCATTGGTGCCTTTAGTTTGATCTCATTACAAGTGGCCTACAGCAGGTTGAAGTGAGAGTTCAGTGCAGGTAAGAGAGTGATGCTAGATAATAACACAGCCTCTGGCTGTCCTAAGGCAGAACTTCTCCGTCAGGGCAGACAAGGATGGATTCCAGTTAGGAAGAACATTCAGAGAGCTCGAGACTAGAACCATTTAGACATTGTTGATACCTCGTTTTTTATGAGTTGGACACCACTAAGAATACTGTAGGAAATATTGGATGAATTTTGTTCCGTTATTGTTGGAACCCAAAAAAAGGATTGTGAAAAAAAAATCTAAAAAAAACAAAACTTTTTTGAGTAACTTTGCCATTGTCTCTGTTTTAATTATACATTTTTTGTCAAAGTTATTTGTCATATTTTAATTTTTCAAAAACTGTTAGCAGTTTTTTTTTATTTTCAAATTCTATTTTCAAATTGTTGTTTTTCTGACTGAGTTTCATAAACTGCATGCTGAACATAAGCAGGTTCAATTGTATTTAAAGTTTCTCTTCATTTTCTTTTTTTCCCCATTTTTGGACTGACAGATTCAAACAATATGATTAAATGTGTTTAGTTTATTAAACTATACATAGAAGTGGTCCACATAAAAAAGAAGAAGAGGGCAGTGAGGAGAGCAGGAGGAACTACTGCATGGAAGCTGGACTAACTGTTTAATGACAGCTTGACTTTACAGTCACATTATATGCCTATACTGAAAAGATCAAAATCCCTTTGATTGTGATAAAATAAGGCTTTATTCTCCAAAAATCTGTCCTGATAGTGTTCAGGTCTTTTTTGAGCCTAAATAGAACCTCAGCACCAGGTGCCACATCTGCTCATGAACACACATAAACAGATGTGGCACCATCTACTGGCAGTACGATATAGTTGAACCACCAGAGAGCTAGATGGTGGCCATTGTCACAGGAACTCAACAAGTCCTGACAGTCCTGATCGTGCTGTTACACCTCGCAGAAAACCAACATCTCGTAGGATAAATTGCTAACACCAGTAGCACTGTTAGCCAAGAACGTTTACTCACAAGTCCATCAACTTCACAGCAACATCAGATTCCTCCCTGAGCTTTAGCTCCTGCTTTAGTGAACTTCATCAGTTGTAATGTTATCCCAATGAAAATGAATTTTTATCTCTCTTGGAATCAAACACCATCATTTGCCTTTTAAAGCTTTAACTTGGACTGTCGTTTTATTTGCAGCCTCACTTGGAGTTCCATGCTCACTCGTCTCCATTGTTTTGACTTGTTGACCAATTGTTACGTATGTGCAGTGATGTAACCCTGGTCACATGATGCTGTTATGTAAATATAGACAGAAAAGCTATAATTACTAACAAACTGAGCAAAAGCAAAGTTTAAAAGACAAAAATAGCAAATACTGTGCCAACAGGAGGTCACCGTTTTTCATAAAAATGTTGTATGCAACCAGAGTGAACTACTGGCGTAAGCATAAAAAAAAAAAAAAGTAAAACAACAAGACTATGAGCTTTAAAGCAGCCAGAGAGTGAAAGAGGAGCCATGTCAGTGGTGGTGTGGGTATTTCCAGGCAAATCAGTTCATAATGTTTAGTCATGTATCATTTTTTCTGTTTACCTCAACTGTGCGTCGCACTGCTTAGATCGCAGATGCAGGCATCATCACTCGAGTAAGTTGGAGTCATGGGTAGATAAAGAAAAAATTATATCTGAACAAGCCAAGTAGAATGTGTCATGGAAAAAGTTGGGGAGAAATGCGGTCGTAAAATAGCCAGGAAGAAAACCACAAATCTAAAAAGACATCTCAAGATCTTCCATGATAAAATCGAAGTAAGTTAACATTTATTTAACTTTCTTTTTTACACAGTCCAGCCTTGTGGGTGTTTGTGCATAGGTGGCTGTGTGAATGTGAATGTGTGGGGACTCATAGGTAATTGTGGGGCCATTCAACTGGTCCCCATAAGGTAGATGGAGGTTAAGTTAATGACTAGCGTGTTAATTCAGTTGGGGTAAGGTACATGTCGCTAATACTCAGGGTAAGGTTAAGGGTCTGGGTTAGGCCATGTAAAATGAATGGAAGTCAATAAAAAGTCCATATGAGTGAGAGAATATGATATTATTATGTATCCACAAAAACACACATAAATATGTACTAATTAGCTCTAACTGGGCACTAATTTGTGAAACAGGTTTGACTAGAAGAAGAATTTAGCTTCATCTATACTATAGCAGATAATTATAATATATAAATTATATTAAACAGAATATTATTACAAAAAACAGATTCAAACCATTGACTAAAACTAGTATAAAATATCTTCCGTTTTCAACAACAAAAACTAGACTTAAATAGTCATGAGTTATTATGACTAAGACTAATGTTTAGAGTTTTGTCTACTAAAACTTGACTAAACAAAAGAGTTTGAATGTGACTAAAACAAATAAAAACTAAAATGACAGTTTGACACAAAGACTAGAATAAGACTTAATATAAACTGGCCTCCAAAAACAAGGCCAGAGCTTTACTGCTCTGAAAACATGTTATAATCAGTAGAATTATAAGTAAAAAATGTATTCCAGCAGATTACATTCAAGGTAAAAACCCACCTTTATCTGCTCAGCATATCAGAGAATATGTTTAAAACTCTTCATGATGACTAAGCTTCTAACAATCAGATCAGTTACTCGATGTACTTCTACTTATACTTAAGATGGAAAAGTCTGGTATCAATGTATCCCTGTTGTTGGTAGACATTAGGTAGATAGGTTAAGGACAGGATCCTTAAAAGCTCTCATTCTGAACCCCAGAAGAAGAGCGGTCAAATTTCCAGCCAGAATAGAAAACTAATTTATTCTTCATCATTTCTCTGCGAGTTTCTCAAGGGACTCACTTCTTTCATAAAAAAAACAATGGTTTATATCTGATCTATGAAATTCTGCTTCTGAGGTGCTGACAAACAATAAGACAGACAGACAGAGCAACAGACAGACAGGCAGGTGGTTGATCTGAGACACGAGGGTTTCAGAGGAGGGAGATCTAACCTAAGCTCTCCTTGCTCACCCACCACACTTCTTTTCTCATCTACAGAGAGCAGATGGACCTCACAGCACGGCGTTCTGTTTACCAGAGTTACTGTGCAAAGCAGCAGCCACCACAGCCTCTCCAACATCAGTGAGCAAAACAAAGCTTCATCAGAGGCAACATGACAACCTAGGAGATAAAGAGCTGAGAAAACATCTATTAACTTCAAGCACACAGAACAGATTATCTTCTCCTTAATGATGGTGAAAACTTACTGTATTTGTTTTTGAGGCTGTGACAAAAGCTGATGTTGTTACCAAGGTTACAATAGCTATATATTTCACTGAGGTGGTGTAACATTTATGGTAACTCTGAAAGAAACTCTTCTGATGCATTAATTTAACTAAAAGAAAATATTTGTTTTTTTTCCCACGGCTTTTCTGTCAAAAAGTTCTGAGGCAGTTTTGTCAGTAAGTTACTTCGGTAATTGATTAATGTTTCTAAATATTCGATTAATCTAAAAAATGATTAAATTTACATTTTTAAATAAACAAACATTTGTAATGAGAAAAAAAATCCTTGTTACAAATCTCGAATCTTCAAAAAATTTAAAAACTTCACATTTATAGACATCTAATTATGTAAATACAGGAATTAAGACATTTTAATCTTTAATGGAAAAATTGTATATATAAATTATAAAAGGTATAAATTGTATGTCTGTTTATAACTGCCTATAGTTTATATCTGTGCTGTAGTGTTTTGTAAACTTAACTATTGCTCTAAATAGGTTATTATTTCAGCAAACATGTTGTAAAGTCTGTGGATCACTACTCTGGGTAACAATTCCATTTTGATTACCATATTATTTGACGTTTATTTCAATAATTGCTTAAACAAATTTTTTCAGACCATTTCAGCTCTAGTTGTGCCCATGTTTTTCTTTATTGCTAATTAAAAGACATGAAAAAATTACCAGAGGTGGGTAGTAACTAGTTAGTTCTACTCTACTACATTTACTAAAGTAAACTTTTAAAAACAAATGTGCATTTATTTTTTTATTTTTTTTATACTTCAACATAAATGTTATCTTTTATAGAGCATCACTAATCTTACTAGAGTAAAATGCTTGGCTACTGTATCCAGTGTGAGTTACCTCAATGAATAATGAACAGGCTTGTTTTAAACAAAGATGCTCCAAACAAAGACACACTATTAATGTTATGCCAAACGATTTTTAGTTCTCCAGCGTACTTTATATCAAACGAACTCACTATAAAATAGGAAGGTGAAGTTCAAATACTGTATGGAGTAAATATTGCTGAAGTAAATCTACATTGATTTTAATATGTATAAATTACATTACATTTGAAACTAGAAAAGCACTCGGACAGCACAGACCTCTGCCAAGCAGTTTGTTTGGTGGAGGTTTTTTTAAATAATTTATCTAACCTTGTAAAGTAAAAGTACATTACAAGGTCAAATTAATTATTTAAAAATATTTCAATGTAATTAAAAATGATTGCAAGTTGTTTAGATGAACAGTTCATGCTTCATATAAGTTTGTTTTAAAAAATATTATGGGTTAATTCTCCTTCCGATTCCAGTCACACACTTACAGTTTGCTGGTTTTGGTACAAAAACAAGGGCTGTGTCCAAAAGTCATCCTCATCCTCATATAGAGCACTACATAGTGGTTGTGCCACTTCAGATGAGTGTCCAAACGTCTAGTGGATGAAAAGGTAGTGGACTCAAAATTTCTGACAAGGCACCTTGAAAAGTTGTGATCATACATGCACTGGGTTCGGATTCACCTGCGCAGGCTGGATTTGTCAGCCGGTTATTTCATAGCACCGCGCCTCGGACTGCTCGGATTGCTAGACTCCTTCGTATGCACCCGATAAATGCAGCCTTCATTTGGCCCGTTTTGAAGGATGGGTCCCGTGTATCCTACGCAGCCTTCGTTTTCCGGGAAAGCCGGAGAAGGCTGGACCTTTGAATCCATAGAAAAAACTCTTCCGGCCTCCTTATTTTCACGGTCCACACAGGATCCAGTCCAGGTAGACCGAGTCCTTAGAAGACGCAGCCCATGAAGTCGAACACAGCAATGGTAACTGTTACGTCTTTCTACATAACTATGAGTCATTAGTTATTGGCTATAGCATCAAAATGCTGCTGCATTTTGGAAAGACGACCAACACATAAGAGGTGCAGTTTCACACTGGTTTATTTCCTCTTACATACACGTACGAATGAACGGAGTATATCACCACCTACTGGCGCGGCAGACTAATTGTCATCCAATACATCACAGTAACTAGATCAGCATATATATACCATGATGATCATGGGAGTTGTTTTGGCGCAGAGAAAGAAAAAAGATGGTGCCGACAACGTGTGGGGAGCTGGAGTTATGTGACCAACGGGGGAGTAGGGATCATCTTTAATTGAGTGGTTTAGGGGTTAGGGCAGATGCTTGGACACAGACACATGTAAAAGGCACTATGGAAATCTTATCAGATACCATCCACATTGAATTATCAGGCAGGAACGCCATAAGTTGCATTAGATGACAGTTTATACTGATGAGCTTGGATATTATTGTAGATTTGTCTGTAATGTTATTTTACTGAACTTAAAGTCTTAATTTGTGTAAATATGTCTCTGTGTGTTCAGATTGTGTATTATATGTCATTTTAGTTTTCACCACATGTTCATGAAGACTATTAAACAAGCTGCAACTAAACTCCAGGGTTTTCATTCAAGGTTCAACTCGGTGTTACAAACATCCTTGTTGAAAACACTACAAAGCCTATTTAACTCCTTGTTTAAAGGTGCCTCTGGCACTGAATGCTGGATTACACAAAAAAAGAGCTGCATCACATTTGACGTCTACTTAATTGAAGCAAATTGGTGAATAGTCCGGCAGTTTTAGTTTTCTTTTAGTGTTACATCTCTTTACATTAGAAATTGTGTTTCACACGTTTTATTAATCCTTTTGTTCAGTAACCTAATAAGTTCCAGTTTCTTACATCTTTTAAATATGCTTAGATTACAAGTCAAATCCAACAAACCGGCATAGGTATTCATAATGTTTTACCCGCTTGGTTTATTTTATTGGATATCTTTTTTTTTTTTTAAAGAGACATAGGCTACGATGACACTGCAGCCTGAAGAGAGCCAAATCCATTTTTTTGCCCATATGTGACATTTATCTGATCTTTGTATGACAATCTGAACAACACATATCTGATTTTTTTAAATGTGACCATCTGGCTATGTGGTCCTGAGTCTGATATGTATCTGAATTTTTTCCAATATGACCTATGTCTCAACGGCTTTGTCACATTTATCCGACCAGAACGTCATTAATACTCAACAATGATCAGAATTCTTTGCCCTAATACACAGAAGCAGAAAGAAAAAAAACAGCCATGATGGACGATAATGTGGAGAGCAGTCTTTATTTTCAATTTTCTTGAAAGGATTACATTCTTAATCCACTGGCTAAGGGAAGGAAAAAATGAGAAATTGCAAGATCCGCTCCAGGTCTACCACTATGTTACTATTTAGTATGCTACTTTTGTAAACATAGAGCGCACTCCCTGCTTGTGACGTCATTGCGTCCTCTACTGCGCATGTGGGATACCAAGGTTGTATACATGCAGTTCAAACAGGAGATCACAAACAAGAAACATAAATGTGGAAATGTGAACGACCAAATAAAAACAAATTGGAGTTTGTAAAAATCGGAATCAAGGCCATTAGCCTTAGTAGACATGGCATTAGAGAGAAAGAAATTACAAAAATAAGGTTTCATATATATATATCTATATATATATATAGATATAGATATATATTAAGTTAATCTAGCTATTCCACAGCTATCAGGCTTCAAATGACAATTTAAATAATCTTTAAATCTACAACTTCATATGATGCTGGGAACCAGGAAACGAAGTTGATAAAAGACAGAAAGCTGGTGTTTATCAGTGCCATGTTTTATAATTGAGATATATTGTCTACCTGGGTTCATTTTCCAGAGCTAGGTTTAAACTCCAACGGGAAACAATATCTACAGCTTACAGCAGCTCAGAGTTCAGCACAATAGGTCAGTGTCAAAGAGAGAAAATTAAACAAAGCAGAAAACAGCTGCAGCTATCTGTGAGTTCCACTGGGAGAGGAATTGAAATGAGGGAAATATTCTTCCTCCTTTACTTTTTTTATTTTATTCTGCTTCGGAGGTGGTGAAAATGCTGATAGCAGCCACTGTTTCTCCAGACGGTAGGTTTTCCAAAACGGAGAATTAAACAGTGATGTAGCCATCTGATATTTCTAATGTAACCTTGAAAAAGGACAACAGCTTAAGATTTCTTTTAAGAAAAGCGAGAGAAAGGATAATAGCTGGTTAGCTATGGGATCAAAAAAAGGGTGGCAAGAGGCCCTCATGATGATCATTTCCATTTTGTAGACGTTACTGGGTGTGACGGATAAATCTTGCAATGAGCATCACGGTTCAAGGGTCAATTTGCATGTAAAAAAAAAAAACAATGTCTACTTGTTTACTCTTAACCAGCAGCATCAGTCTGACACTTTGGGCCATCGAACCCATATTTGATATACAGGTGCTGGTCATAAAATTAGAATACCATGAAAAAGTAGATTTATTTCAGTAATTCCATTCAAAAGGT